>PVKU01005800.1:0-81075 GCA_004027475.1 Anoura caudifer
ACTTCCCCAATCTGGCAAAGGAAATAGTCTTCCAGGAAGTCCAGGAAGCTCAGAGTCCCAAAGAAGTTGGACCCGAGGAGGAACACACCAAGGCACATTATAATTACATTACCCAAGATTCAAATGAAGGAGAGAATTCTAGAAGCAGCAAGGGACAAGGGGACAGTCACCTACAAAGGAGTTCCAATCAGACTGTCAGTGGATTTCTCAAAAGCGACCTTACAGGCAAGAAGAGGCTGGAAAGAGGTATTCCAAGTCATGAAAATCAAAGACCTACATCCAAGATTGCTCTATCCAGCAAAGCTGTCATTTAGAATGGAAGGGAAGATAAAATGCTTCTCAGATAAGGTCAAGTTAAAGTAGTTCATCATCACCAAGCCCTTATTATATGAAATGTTAAAGGGACTTACCTAAGAAAAAGAAGATAAAAAATATGAACAGTAAAAAGACAGCAAACTCACAGGTATTAACAACCAGACCTAAAACAAAAGCCAACTAAGCAAACCACTACAACAGGAGCAGAAACACAGAAATGGAGATCACATGGAGGGTGAGCACTAGGGGAGTGGGAAGAAGAGAGAGGAGGACAAGGTACTTAGAACAAGTAGCATAGATGGTAGGTAGAAAATAGACAGGGGGAGGGCAAGAATAGTGTGGGAAATGTAGAAGCTAAAGAACTTATGACACATGGGCATGAACTAAAGGGGGGAAGTGGGTGGGAGGGGGTGTGCAGGGTGGAGGGTAATGAAGGGGGAAAATGGGACAACTGTAATAGCATAATCAATAAAATATAATTTAAAAAATGAGAAGGGAACCAACTGTATGGGAAAATATATTTGCCAATGATACCTCAAACAAGGGTTTGATCTCTAAAATATACAAAGAACTCACAGGACTCCACTCTAAGAAGACAAGCAACCCAATTAAAAGATGGGCAAAGGACTTGCACAGACACTTTTCCAAGGAGGACATACAGAGGGTCCAGAGACATATGAAAGTATGCTCAGCATTGCTAGCCATCAGAGAGATGCAAATTAAAACCACAATGACATACCACTTCATACTGGTGAAAATTGCCATCATAAACAAATCAACAAATAATAAGTGCTGGTGATGTTGTGGAGAAAAGGGAACCCTAGTACATTGTTGGTGGGAACGTAGACTGGTGCAGCCACTGTGGAATAGAGTATGGAATTTCCTCAAAAAGCTAAAAATGGAATTGCCTTCTGACCCAGCAATTCCACTGCTGGGATTATACCCTAGGAATAATGAAGCACTAATTCAAAAGAACCTATGCACCCCAATGTTCATAGCAGCACAATTTACAATAGCCAAGTGCTGGAAGCAGCTTAGATACCCATCTGTAAATGAGTGGTTTAAAAAACTGTGGTACATGTACACAATGGAATAGTATGCAGCAGGAAGGAAGGAAGGAAGGAAGGAAGGAAGGAAGGAAGGAAGGAAGGAAGGAAGGAAGGAAGGAAAAGAGAGAGAGAGAGAAATAAAGAGAGAAAGAAGAAGAAAGAAAGAAAGAAAGAAAGAAAGAAAGAAAGAAAGAAAGAAAGAGAAAGAAAGAAAGAAAGAAAGAAAGAAAGAAAGAAAGAAAGAAAGAAAGAAAGAAAGAAAAGAAAGAAAGCAAGCTTCTACCCTTCATGACAGCATGGAGCTGGAGAGCATTATGTTAAGTGTGTAAGCCATTCAGTGAAAGGCAAATACCATATGATCTCACCTATAAGGGGAACCTAATTAACACAACAAATAAACAAACAAAATATAACCAGCACCATTGAAATTAAGAACAAACTGACAGTAACCAGAGGAGAGGGGGAAAGGAAATAACAGGGGGAAGAAGGGAAAGGGCCATCAATGAAATGTATAAAGGGCCCATGGACAAAGCCAGAGGGGGATAGGATTGAAGGTGGGAGGTGGGGATGGGTGGAGCAGGGGAATGTGGTGATGGGAAATTGGAGACAACTGTATTTGAACATTAATAAAAATAAATTTTTTAAAAACTTCATTCTTTGAGTATTGGGAAAGTTACATCAGATCTTACTGGAAGGCAACATTCACATATTAAAAGATTCCTTGTAGGGAATAATCTGCAGTTATTTAACATAAACCTGATTTGCATTGATCTTTAAGTACTTCTTCAAAATCTGGTGTTAACTATGTAAAGTCACTGCTTTTGGTAAATTGTCAGACTCATTTATTAATAAAAGAATATAAATTTGAAATTTTCATAACAATAATTTGTACTGTCATGGAAATTATTTTATTGCTATTGTTTACTAGGTATAATTTCCCAATGCTTTGATGTGAAGAGATAGAAAATCTGAACTAATTTAGTTACCCAATGAGGGGAGGTGTTTACTGTGATGATGAGACATATGCCATCAGAGCTTTCTGAATTGGGTTGGGTGTTTTCACTGATAAACAGCACATAGCAGGTGTGCATTCATTACAAATATATGTATCCGCCAAGGTGGAGCCACTTTAGAGAGTAAGTTCTGTCTTGTATCCAGAATGGATACAAGGGTATGTTTAAACTGCAAGATTTTGACTTTCTAGAGAATCTGTTTTAATATAATGGTTTGGTTTCTGATTATTTATAGGTTTTATAAATTTTAAAATTGATTTTTCTTTAAGGTTGCTCAGATTTTTCAACTCTTGTATACATATAATTGAGTGGAAGTTCATTATGCCTTTCTTCTTTATCCAAATTTTGAATAAAAGCTTCATATGCTAATGGCATTCTGTTCATATATTGTAGTCTAAATTTTTGAAACTGTGGTGTCCGGTAAAAACAGGAAATAACAGAGTTAAAGCTAATTAAGGTCACAAACTGCAGTGAAACATTTCAAGGCCAAATCTTATTGATATTGTGAATTGTACCCCTTCCACTTTAGTTTCTTCTGGACTCTCCATACTTACTGGCAGTTACCTTTTAAATTTTGCACACAATGAGGTTAAATTGGGCCTCTCTTGTGCCGATTCCCATTTCCTTTGTGTTTCAAGTGCAAACTAAAATAAGTGAACATTAGCATAAAGTAATACACACATTTGTATGCATTTGCTAGATTCAATTTGTTGTAACCTTATCACTATGGAATTGGAATTGTGCCATTTCATAGATAAAGGAAACTAAGTATATTGTTGCACTTTTAAGTTTTCAAAACAGTGTTGAAGAATTGCATTGTTTTTATTTTTTAAACACAGTTTTAAAAGACTAAAACATTCTTTCAAAAGAGGCACCTAAACATGTTCCTAATTTTGTATATGGGCTTAGGGTTTGGAACCAATAAAAAAAAGCTGCTATCAAATATGATAAAAAGAAAGTATCTACATTTTCCTTTTTGATTAGTATGTTTTAGTTGTACACTCTAGTTGACAGTCCAATTGATATTATGTGTTACTGTTAGGTATAGCAAGTATCATCTCTTACCCTGTCATTCTTTTTTTGGTAATTTTGGAGTCCTTTGCTTAATAAACAGTAATTTTGATATAGCAAAAAGCCATCTTTAAATTTTTTTTAATTTAGACTTCCGGCCAGATAGAGGCATAGGTAGATACACTTTGCCTCCTCACACAACCAAAAGAAGGACAACAACAAATTGAAAAACAATAAATAAACCAGAATATCAAAATGTATGGAAGTCCAACAACCAAGTAGTTAAAGAAGAAACATTCATACAGACCAATAGGAGAGGCAGAGACAGGTAGCCAGGGTGGAGAGGACTGTGGCAAGGCAGCAGCTGGAGGACTGGGGCAGGCGAGGCAGTGGCTGGCAGAGTGGGCAGTCCCACATTTGTGTGAAGATAAACCAGGAGAAACAACTGGGGAGTAAGACAGACTGCACAACCTAGTATTCCAGTGTGGGGAAATAAAGCCTCAAAACCTCTGACTAAGAAAACCTGGGGTGGGGGGTTGAGGCAGCAGGAGAAACTCCTAGCATCACAGAAGAGTTTGTTGGGGAGACCCACAGGGTCCTGGAATGTACACAAACCCACCCACCAGAAATCAGCACCAGAAGGGCCCAATTTGCTTGTGGGTAGTGGAGGAAGTGACCGAAAGCTGTTTGAGTGCTGAGCAAGCGGCATTGTTTCCTCTTGAACCCCTCCCTATACACAGTGCCACAATACAGTGACATGGGTTGCCCTACCATAGGCTCTGCCCTTTACTACATAACAGGCATGCCCAGACCAAAAAAAAAAAAAATATGCCCCAAGTGAAAGAACAGATCAAAGCTCCAGAAAAAATACAACTAAGTGGTGAAGAGATAGCCAACCTAGAAGATGCAGAGTTCAAAACATTGGTAATCAGGATGCTCCAGAAATGATTGAGTATGACCACAAAATAGATGAAATAGTGAAGGCTATGAAAAGTGAAATAAAGGAAAATGTACAGGGAACCAACAGTGATGGGAAGGAAACTAGGATTCACACCAATGATTGGGAGCAGAAGGAAGAAAAAAACATTCAACCAGAACAGAATGAAGAAACAAGAATACAAAAAAATGAGGAGAGGCTTAGGAATCTCCAGGACATCTTTAAATGTCCCAATATCCAAATTATAGGGGTACCTGAAGGGGAAGAGGAAGAGCAACAAGTGGAAAACTTATTTGAACAAATAATAAAGGAGAACTTCCCCAATCTGGCAAAGGAAATAGACTTCCAGGAAGTCCAGGAAGCTCAGAGAGTCCCAAAGAAGGTGGACCCAAGGAGGAACACACCAAGGCACATCATCATTACAGTACCCAAGATTAAAAGGAAGAAGAGAATTCTAGAAGCAGCAAGGGATAAAGAAAGGCAGAATCACCTATAAAGGAGATCACATCAGACTGTCAGCTGATTTCTCAAAAGAGACCTTACAGGCAAGAAGGGGCTGGAAAGAAGTATTTGAAGCTGTGAAAGGCAAGGACCTCCATCTGAGATTATTCTATCCAGCAAAGCTGTCATTTAGAATGGAAGGGCAGATAAAGTGCCTCCCAGATAAGGTCAAGTTAAAGGAGTTCATCAACATCAAGTCCTTATTATAGGAAATGTTAAAAGGAATTATCTAAGAAAAAGAAGATTAAAAATATGAACAGTAAAATGACAACAAACTCACAACTATCAACAACTGAACCTAAAAAAAACAAACAAACTAAGCAAACAACTAGAACAGGAACAGATTCACAGAAATTGAGATCACATGGAGGGTTATCAGTGGGGAGGTGGAGGGGGAGAAATGGGGAAAATGTACAGGGAATAAGAAGCATAAATTGTAGGTACAAAATAGGGAGAGGTTAAGCATAGTATAAGAAATGGAGAAGCCAAAGAACTTAAATCTACGATCCTTGGAGATAAACTAAGGTGAGGGAATGCTGGTGGGAGGCGGGGTACAGTCTGGAGGAGAATAAAGGGGAGAAAAAGATGGGACAACTGTAATCACATAATCAATAGAATATGTTAAAATTTTTATTTATAATTTGTGCTTTATTGGATCTTGTTTTAAGTTCTGCCCAACTAAGTTTACAAAAATATTCTTTAAGATTTTCTCCAATTAATATTATCTTTCACAATTATGTTTTTATTCCACCTATTGTATATGGCACCACGTAGTAATTCACTTTCATTTTTCTCATGTAATAAGCTAGTTTCCTAATATTATATTTTAATAGTGTTTCATTTCCTCACTGCTAAAGTGTGCATGTTTTTCTATTCTGTTACATTGGTCAATGCAAAAGTTAGCAACTATTAACTTATTAAAAAGAGATCACACAAAATTGCACTCACTTCTGACACCAATTGTAAGTTTGAGGGCTTCCCAAAACTTCTTTCACTTTTGATAATTTTCTAGAAGGATTCACAGAACCCACTGAAAGCTTTTATATGCATAGTTATAATTTACTATAGGGAAAAGATATAGATTAATGTCAGTCAAAGGAGGAAGTGTATAGGGGAGGTTCCAGAAAAAGTACCAAATGTGGAGCTTCTCTATTTTTTCTCTCCCTGTGGAGGACAGTGTTATTTCCTCAGCATCCACATGCAACAATATGGAGTAATGCCAACCAGTGAAGGCCACCTAACACTTGGTGTTCACAGTATGTTTGAGAACAGTATGTAGGCATGACTGATGGTTCATATGGTTGATCTCAGTTTTCTGTCTCCAGCTCCTCAAGAGGTTCAATGATAACACATGCTCAAATCCCCTACCTTAAATTAAATTGTCACTACCTGATGTGGCCAGCCCTCATTTTAAATCACATTGTTACCTATTAACTCTGATCCAAAACCCTCAAAACAAAGACTGTCCTATAAGGTGTGATATTTCAAGGACTTAGATGTTACCTCCAAGAAGCTAAGAAAAAGGTCAGACCTCCTTGGGAGCTTTTATTCCTAATTTGTTAGAAGTTTTTTTCAGTGACTAGTCCTTAAATTCAAATTACTTTTTTGCACCTATTGAGATAATTGTATTTTTTTCCCTTTACATCTCAAAGAGCATTTCTGTGGTAGCATGTTTTTCTTTGATCCTAAACAAGCAGGGTCTTCACTCCTTTTTACCTTTGAGTTCTCTGTATCTGTCTTTAATACAGGGTATATCCTCCTACTGGCATAAGAGTAGGACTTTTCCAAATTCTGCCTTTCCCATGCAGGAAATAAGATACCTTTTCTTGACAGCTCTTTGTTGTCATTTGCTTGCTCTGGAAACCTGACTCAATTGTAACCAACAGGATATCTGTCCTACACATGGACCCAAAATCATTTGACATTTTTCTCATTAAAAGGAAATATCTAATTCCTCATCTCTTGATTTTTGGATGTCATTACTACTGATTGTTTGACCAATAAAATGTGACATAAGCAATGCTCTTAATGTTCTGTGACTGCTGAGATGAGGTCATAAGAAGCCTGGAGCTTCTGCATAGTTGTTCTGAAACACTTATTTTTGGGATACCCCATACTGGAATCCAGCCACCACACTGTGAGAAGCTGAAGCTACACTGAGGAAATATGTATGTATATATTCCCTCCTAACAATTGGCCCAGCAAAGTTCCTAGTCATTGGCTGGTACAGCCATATGAGTAAGTCATAGTGGATGTCTTAAAATTTTTTAATCCTCATTTGAGGATATATTTTGAGAGAGAGAGAGAGAATGTCAGACAGAAACACTGACTGGCTGCCTCCAGTATACACTCTAACACAGGATCAAACTTGTAACCTAGGTATGTGCCCTGACCATGGATCAAACTTGCAACCTTTTGGTATATAGGATGATACTCCAACCAACTGAGTCACTCAGCCAGAGCAGATGCCCTAAATTTGATGAAAGACATGAAACTACACATCCAAGTAGCTCAAAACACTACCAGCAAGATAAACTCAAAGTACTCCACATTGAGACATGGTATAATAAATTTATCAAAAGACAAAAAGAAAATTTTGAAAGCAGCAAAGAGCAGAAACTCATCACAGACAACGGATCCTTAATAAGATTAAGAGCTGAAATTATGGGAGCCAGAAGAAAGTGGGATAAAATATTTAAAGTGCTGGGAAAAAACTTGCCACATAAGAATTCTGTATCAGCAAAACTGTCCTACAAAAATGAATACAAGATTATTGCATTTTAAAGACAAACAATATTTAAGAGAGTTTGTATCTACTAGACCCATCCTGTAAGAAATGCTAAAATAGTTCTTAAGGCTGAAAAAAAGGACATGAGATAGTAACTCAAAACATAAAAAGAAATAAAGATCACTGATAAGCTTGACTACTTATATGTTTACATAAAATTTAGTATTATTGTGTTTCTCATTTGCAACTCTCTTTTTGTTTCCTACATGGTTAAAAAGACAACTGCATAAAACAATAATTATAAGTATATCTCAATGAACACATGATGAATAGAGATATCACTTGTGAACCTGCAACAAAAGTTTGGGATAGAGCTGGATAGGAGCACCATTAATATGTTATCAAACTAATTGGTATCAATTCAAACTTGAGTGGTATAAATTTGTGGCATTAACTTTATTCCTCATCATAACCACCAATAAAATAACTAAAAGTATACTAAAAAATAAACAGGGAGGATATTTCTGATCAAGATGGCACAGTAGGTAAATATGATATTTGCATCCTCCCACAACCATGTCAAAATTCCAACTGAACTACAGAAAAACCATATTTCTTACAAACCTCTGGGACAACCTGAAATGTTCCAATATCTGAATTATAGGGGTGCCAAAAGGACAACAACAAAAGCAAGAAATTGAAAACTTATTTGAACACAAATGAAGGAAAACTTCACCAATCTGAGAAAGGAAATAGACTTCCGGGAAGTCCAGGAAGAGTCCCAAAGAAGTTGGACCCAAAGAGGAACACACCAAGGCACAACATTGTTAAGTTATCCAAGATTAAATATAAAGAGAGAATCTTAAAAGCAGCAAGAGGAAAGAAAACAGTTACCTACAAAGGAGTGCTCAGAAGGCTATCAGCTGAAAGGCTATCAGCTTTCTTTCTCAAAAGAAACTTGCAGGCAAAAAGGGACTGGAAAGAAGTATTTGAAGTCATGAAAGGCAGGGACCTACATCCAAGATTACTCTATCCAGAAAAGCTAGCATTTAGAATGGAAGGGCAGATACAGTGCTTCCCAGATAAGGTCAAGTTAAAGGAGTTCATCATCACCCAGCCCTTATTATATGAAATGTTAAAGGGACTTATCTAAGAAAAAGAACATAACAAATATGAACAGTAAAATGACAGCAAACTCACAAGTATCAACAAATGAACATAAAAGAAAAGAAAAACAGTGAAAACAGAAACTAAGCAAACAACTAGGACAGGAACAGAAGCAGAGAAATGGACATCACATGGAGGGTTATCAGAGGGGAGGAGGAAGGGAGGAATAGAGGGGGAAAGGTACAGGGAAGAAGAAACATAATTAGTAGGCATAAAATAGATGGGGAGAGATAAAAGTGGTGTAGGAAACACAGGACTCAAGGAACTTATGTGTACAACCCATGGACACGAACTAAAGGGGGTGGGGGATGCTGGAGGGTTGAGGGGGCAGGGTTGAGGGGGAACAAGGGGGGAAAATTTGGGGAAACTGTAATAGAATAATCAATAAAAATACTTGAAAAACAAATCATATTTGAGAACATCCTGAAATCAAACTGACCAGACTTTTTATGACTAAGACTATAAAGAAGCAGCCATGGGGAGATTGGTTGGAGAGTCAGAATGAGGAACTGTCTGCTTCCACACCCATGAGTGGTGGGTGGTGGTTGAATATAGTGAGAAATATCTCAGCTGTGAAGGGTTCCCCAAAGAGCAAGGAGCCCCAGCTTCACACCAGGTGTCCCCCAGCCCAGGATTCCAAGACTGGAAAAAGAAGTCCCCATAATTTCAGGCTCTGAATACCAGTAGGGTCTGTGACTGAGTGAGATAAATTACTCCTGGAGTCCTTAGCATTCCTCTGTAAAAGCCCAATGGTCTTATTCAGACTCACTGGCCATGAGCTCCAGCAATGGGGCAGCAACTCAAAAGGTATGTCAGGGATATATGGAAAGGACTGAACTGTCTGGCATTAAAGCAAGAGCTAGAGAACTATCTTTCTCCCAAAGTGTTGCCACAGGCCATGTATCTTTGTAGAGCTCTCTCCCCACAGAGCCAGCAAGTGGGTGCCATATCTGAGTCTCCATCAAACTGCCTAACTCTTTGGCCTGCTCTCATGTTTCCCTGAGACACTGCCCCACTTTCAGGCCCAACCAACAAATTTCCAGTGTCTTTTCAATACAAATGACCTGTCTTTTGTCATGCTGAGGATTTTCCTAAAATTTCAAAGGTTCACAAACCTCAAATGAGCAGCCTGGCATCATCATGCCACATAACTCTTGTTAGGTGGCCCAAGGCTTGACACCAGTAGGAGCTGGCCTTGGTTTTCAGCTTGGCTTTTCTGGGTACCTTCAAGATCAGAAAAGGTAGTATCCATCTGCAGATTATTTAGTAGCTCATGCTGGGTGGCCCCAGGCAGGACACAGATGGTGGCTGATATAGGTCTACACATGTTGGAAGGCCACAGAATCAGCACATCCCAATGCCCAGCTTCAGAACATGCAACAGGCAACAACCCAACCACCTCTACAAGTGACACACCAAATGGGAAGACTCATCAGAGACCAAAGCCCCACTGAAGCAAGTCCTGCTTTGTGGGTCAGCCAAATCTATGGGAAAATGTATTTGCCAATGATACCTCAGACAAAGGTTTGATCTCCAAAATATATAAAGAACTCACATGAGTCCTCTCAAAGAAGACAAATAACCCAATTAAAATATGGGCAAAGGACTTGAACAGACACTTCTCCAAGTAGAACACAAAGAGGGGCCAGAGATACATGAAAAGATAATGAGCATCACTAACCATCAGAGAGATGCAAATTGAAGTCACAATGAGATACCACTTTATACCAATTAGAATGGCCATCATAAGCAAATCAACTCACAAGTGTTGGAGAGGATGCGGAGAAAAGAGAACCCTAGTGCACTGTTGGTGGAAATGGAGACTGGTGCTCTGACTGTGGAAAACAGTATGGAATTCCCTCAGAAAAATAAAAATGGTACTGCCTTTTGACCCGGCAATTCCACTGCTGGGATTATACCCTAAGAACACTGAAACACCAATTCAAAAGAACCTATGCACCCCAAAGTCCACAGCAGCACAATTCATAAAACCAAGTACTGGAAGCAAACTAAGTGCCCATCAGTAAATAAATGGATCAAAAAAAAAAAAGAAAGAAAAATGGTACATTTAAGTGACACAATACTATACAGCAGAAAGAAATAAGGAGCTCCTTCCCTTTACAAAAGTGTGGATGGAACTGGAGAGAATAATGCAAAGTGAAGTAATCCAGGTGGTGAAAGAAAAATACCATATGATCTCACCTATAAGTGGAACCTAATCAACAAACCTGAAAAATATAACCAGGGACATTGAAATTAAGAACAATGTGAAAGTAACCAGAGGGGAGAAGATATTGAAAAGCAGATGGTGAGGAGATTGCACTGGGACAGTAAGCTCCCTGGGATCTGAGCAGGAACCAAGGCTGCTGCGGCCTTCAGCCTAGCGCCTGCCACAGGATACAGGGAGGATAGTTAGATCATCAGTTCTCTCCCCTACTAGAGCAAGTAGGGCAGCCTGGCACCAGCAGGGACTTGGATGCTAGAAGTCACTGGGGGGAATAGAGATAGAGCAAGAGACACATAGAGGTGATACCCCTCTGCTAGGACTGTGGACACCCACACCAGAGAAATTGAGGTGCCAGGTGACACCTGGAGAAGGGAAGAGTTGGGCTGAGTCAAACCCTGACTTGAGTAGTCTCTGAGCTGGCTGGAAAGTTGGGCTGTGTGAAAAGCCATGCACTCATTAAGAATGCTGGGCAACTGCTTTGTAAGGAACTCTTCAGCAGTGGCTGGCTAGCCCCAAGGGTGATTTCAGCTGCACATGCCCAGAGACTGAGTAGCTGAGCAGAAATGTGCACCCAGTTTGTCTTGGGCTCTGTGCCCAAGATTAAATCACATTGTGAGCAGCTGAGTGGCTGATTTGAGCCTGGCAGCTCTCGGAGGACCTGGGCAAGAGGCTGGGAAGCTGTGATATTGTGACCCAGACCTGGTCCCCATCCTCTGAAAACTACAGGAAGGGAGAAATGTGAAACCCAGCCCCACACCCCCATCCCTTCCTGTGGCATCTAGGAAGACCAGCAGAACTTGCTGAACAGTTTTAAAGTCAGCAAGAGGCTTATATTTTTTTCTTTTTGGATCCTCTTTTTTTCTTCCCCCAAGTGAGACAGGAAGACATGGAATTACAAAGGGTCCAGAAATAGATGAACAGGGAAAGCACAAGGCTAACCCCCCAAAACTGAGAAACAGATAAATGTCACTTTGCTACCCCATAGAGCTGGCATTTTATTGTTTTTGTGTATTATTGTTATCTTTTCATTATATTTACCACTTTTATTTTATTAGTATTTTTATTTATCTTCCTTATGTTTAGTTTTCCGTGTTTTATTTCTCTGTTTAACTTCATTGTTTGACCAGGTTAACTTATTCTCTCTTTATTGCACTTTAATTTTCCTTCTTTCACTTCACCTGTATTCCAATAACACATAACTCTTGATCAGGTACTTTCTATTATGATTATCCAAATCATATATTTCTTGTCATAATATTGTTGTTCCGGTACTATAGTAAATAATTGTTGTTCCATACAACTGTACAGACTACACAGCAACCCTTCCTGATCTTAGCCCACTTCACTTTATCCTGAGCATTATTACTGTTGTGGTTAACTCTATTCTCTCTCACACTACACCTACTATCTATTCTTTAATCTCATTATATCCCATCATCTAACTTTGCACAAGTGCTCTGTTTGCTGGATTCAGCTCACAATCATCCTCCCCTCTAATGAGAGTCTTATCTCTCTTTCACCTTTATAAAAAGTGGCTAGTTCAGTGAAATATCTCAGTTAATGCTATACTTATCCAAAGAATCTCCTCTCTCTTCTCTACCTCCTGGTACTTTAAGTCCCATAAAATAATCTCATGCTGTCTTAATACATTTTGCCTACTCCTGCCACTGATCACATACAAGAATGAGAGGGATCTGGGAACATCAGTATACCTGCTGGAGGAGAAAAATCACCAAACAAACGAACCACCAAAAGGTAAAAACCCAAGTATAACAAGAGAGCCCACACAAACAGAAAAAAAGAGCAAACCCAGAGTGTCCAGACAAGGAGATCAAGGAGACCACACTACTGAAACTTATAGAATTCCTACCATAGAACTTCACCCTACAAAGACAGCAAAGTGAAACATCAGGAAGCACATAAGCAAATAAAAGAGTCACCTAAAATGAGGATATGAAAAAAGAACATGCAATCAAAAGGAGTGGAAGACTCCTGACTAAAAGAGCTAAATGAAATGGAGGTGACCAAACTATCAGATATAGAATTCAAAATAATGATTATAAAGATGCTCAAGGAACTCATAGATAACTACAAGAAATTGAGTGAGAACTACATCAGCATAAAAAAGGAAATAGAAACTATAAACAAAAACCAGGAAGAAATGAACAATTAATATCATGGAAATAAAAAACGCATTAGAATGAATGACAAGCAGGCTGGATGAAGCAGAGGATGGAATCAGAGAGCTGAAGGACAAGGTAGAAAAAAATACCCAGATAGAGCAAGAAAAGGGAAAGAGACTCAGAAAGAATGAACAGCTGCTAAGGGCCATGCAAGACTACATGAAACATAATAACATCTGTATAATAGGAATACCAGAAGGAGAAGGAGAAGAGCAAAGGACAGAAAAGCTGTTTGAAAAAATAATGATGGAAAACTTCCCTAATTTGATGTTAGAAAAAAGTCACACAAATCCAGGAAACACAGGGAGTCCCAATCAAGAGGAACCCAAAGAGACCCACTTCAAGACACATCATAATTAAAATGGCAAAATTCCAAGACAAAGAGAGAATCTTGAAGGCAGCAAGGAAAAAAACAGGAAGTAACATGCAAGAGAAGCCTGATAAGACTAGCAGCTGACTTCTCAAGGGAAACACTCCAAGCCAGAACAGAATGGCAAGAAATACTCCAAGTAATGAGAACCAGAGGCCTGCAACCAAGACTACTCTACCCAGCAAGGCTCTCAATCAAGACAGAAGGCCAAATAAAGAGCTTCCGAGACAAAAGAAGTCTAAAAGAATACACCTCCACCAAAATAGCTCTGCAAGAGATGCTAAAGGGACTGCTTTAAGAAAGGGAAGGAAGAAAGTGAGAGGGGAACACAGATATGAAAGAATGGCAATGAATAACCTATCAAAAATAACCTTAAATGTAAACGGATTAAATGCTCCAATCAAAAGACATAGAGTAACCAAATGGATAAGAAAGCATGATCCACACATATCCTGCCTACAAGAGATCCACCTCAGAACAAAAGACATACACAGACTGAAAGTGATGGGCTGGAAACAAATATTCCAAGCAAATGGACAGGGAAAAAAAGGTAGGGTAGAAATACCCATATCAGACAAAATAGACTTCAAAAAAAGGGCCAGAAAAAGAGACCCAGAAGGCCACTTCATAATGCTCAAGGGAAGAATCCATCAAGAACAGATAAACATTGTAAATATATATGCACTCAACATAAGAGCACCCAAATATATAAAAAAAAATCTTGGAGGACTTCAAGAAAGATATTGACAGCAACACAATTATAGTAGGGCATTTCAACACCCCACTGTCAAAAATGGATAGATCTTCCAAACAAAATATCAACAAAGATATTGTGGCATTGAACAATGTCACAAATCAAATAAACTTAACTAATATACATAGAGAGCCTTCCATTCTAAAGAAGCAAAATACACATTCTTTTCAAATGCACATGGAACATTTTCAAAATAGACCACATGATAGGACATAAAACAAGTCTCAACAAATTCAAGAAAAGTGAAATCATATCAAGCATTTTCTCAGACCACAAGGGACTGAAACTAGAAACCCACCTCAAGGAAAAAATTCAAAAACACTCAAACTCATGGAGATTGAATAGCATGCTATTAAACAATGAATGGGTCAAGAATGAAATCAAAGAAGAAATCAAAAAGTTTCTGGGAACAAATAAAAATGAACTCACAACAACCCAAAACTTATGGGACACAGTGAAGGCAGTCCTGAGTAGGAAGTTCATAGTGATACAGGCCTACCTAAAAAAGATAGAAACACTTCAAAGAAACAACCTAACCCTACATCTATAAGAACTTGAAGAACAAGAACAAAGACATCCCAGAGCAAGTAGAAGGAAGGAAATAACCAGGATCAGAGCAGAATTAAATGACATTGAGACTAAAAGCATAATTCTAAGGATCAATAAATCCAGGAGCTGGTTCTTTGAGAAGATAAACAAAATTGATAAGCCTTTAAGCAAACTCATCAAGAAAAAAAGAGAGAGGACCCAAATAAACACATTCAGAAATGAAAGAGGAGAGATTACAACTGACACCAAAGAAATACAAAGGATGTAAGAAATTACTACAAAGAACTACAGGCCAAGATTTTTGAAAACCTAGGTGAAGTGGACAAATTTGTAGAAAAATATTATCTTCCAAAACTCAATTAAGAAGAAGTTCAAAGCCTGAGCACACCAATAACACTAGTGAAACTGATGAAATTGAAGCAGTAATAAAAATACTCCTGACACACAAAAGCCCTGGACCAGACTGTTTCACAGGAGAATTTTATAAAGCATTTAAGGAAGAGCTGACCCCTATCCTTCACAGAGTATTCCAAAAAATCCAGGAAGATGCAAGACTCCCAAACTCTTTCTATGAAGCCAGTATCATTCTAATAAAAAAAAAAAAAAAGATAAAGACACAACAAAGAAAGAAAACCTCAGGCCAATATCACTGATGAATATAGATGCTGAAATCCTCAAAAGTATTGGCAAACTTCATCCAGCAATACATCAACAAGATTATACACCATGACCAAGTGGGATGCATCCTAGGGATGCAAGGATGGTACAATATTCACAAATCAATAAACATAATACATCACATAAAGAAAAGAAAAGTCAAAAATCACATGATCGTGTCAATAGATGTGGAAAAAGCATTTGATAAGGTACAACACCCATTTAAGATAAAAGCACTCAGCAAAGTGTGAATAGAGGGAGCATACCTCAACATAATAAAGGCCATATATGAGAGACCTACAGCCAACATCATACTCAATGGTCAAAAACTAAAAAGTTTCCCACTAAGATCAGGAACAAGACAAGGTTGTCCACTTTCTCCACTTCTATGCAACATAGTATTGGAAGTCCTAGGGTAACAGGGTGCAGCCAAGAGGGAGGCCCCAAATAGAGATTTGTAATGAGGTCCAGAAGAGCTTGGAGATGATTGGCTCCACACCACAGGGCCACACCTGCCCAGAGTGCTGGCAGCTGTGGCCAATTGTGGGAGGAGCCAGAAATAAGGCTGCAGAGGAAGATTGGCACTGCAATTTAAACCCAGGTGCAGCAACCATTTGGCATCATTTCAGGGACCACTCGGCTTGGGTGAGAGTCAGGACCATGCAGCTTTGGAAGTGCTCCTTTTTTGCCACATGGATGGTGCTGGGAGCCTGAATCACGGACTTCTACTTCTTTCCTGAGATATGGTACACCAGACTGGGCAGAGGGAGAAGGAAGGAGTGTGTGCATTTGTGGGTATTCTAAAGAACTTTAGTCTGTATAACTTTTAAATAGATAATAATTCCTTTCCTTTTCACCAATCTGTGGCATTGAGAGATGTCTTTCCTCTGGCGGTGGGCAAAGTGAACTTAGAACAGGGGAGGAACCCCCAGAGAAAATGGGGGGGTCTTTTATATTGTTCAGTGCCCCCGGTCTCTTCTGTAACACTAGCTACAGATCAGAAAATACCAGGAAATAAAAGGCATCAAAATTGGAAAAGAGGGAGCAAAACAGTCATTGTTTACAGATGACATGATAGTGTACATAGTAAACCCTATGGACTCCACCAAAAAACTACTTGACTAAATAAATGAATTTGGCAAAACAGCGGGATACAAAGTCAATATTCAGAAATCAAAGCCATTTTTGTATACTAACAATAAAATATCAGAAACAGAGGTCAGGAAAAAATCCCATTTGATATAGCAACAAGAAAAATAAAATACTTAGGAATAAACCTAACCAAGGAGGTAAAAGACCTGCATTCAGAAAACTATGCAACACTGAAGAAAGAAGTTAAGGAAGATACAAACAAATGGAAACATACACTGTGTTCATGGATCAGAAGAATTAACATCATCAAAATGTCCATACTACCCAAAGCAATTTATAGACTCAATACAATCCCTATCAAAGTACCAATGGCATATTTCACAGATATAGAACAAATACTTCAAAAATTTATATGGAACCATAAATGACCCTGAATAGCTGCAGCAATTTTGAGAAAGAGGAGGAAAGTAGGAGGGATCACAATACCTGATATCAAACTGTATTACAAGGCCACTGTAATCAAAACAGCCTGGTACTGGCATAAGAACAGACACATAGATGAATGGAACAGAATAGAGAACCCAGAAATAAACTAAAGTCTCTACAGTCAATTAATATTCAACAAAGGGGGAAGCAGCATAAAATGGAGTAAAAATATTCTCTTCAACAAATGGTGTTGGGAGAACTAGACAGCTACATGCAAAAAAATTGAAACTTGAGCACCAACTTACACCATACTCAAAAATAAGTTCAAGGTGGATAGAAGACTTAAGTGTAAGTCATGACACCATTAAACTCCCAGAGGAAAACACAGGCAGGAAAATCTCAGATAGTTCTTGCAGCAATATTTTTACTGATATGTCCCCTAGAGCAAGGGCCATAAAGGAAAGAATAAATATATGGGGTCTCATCAAAATAAAAGTCTTCTGCATGGATAAAGAAAACAGCATTAAAATGAAAAGAGAACCAACCATATGGGAAAACATATTTGCCAATCATACCTCAGACAAGGGTTTCATCTCCAAAATACATAAGAACTCACATGAGACTCCATTTCAGGAAGGCAAACAACCCAATTTAAAAATGGGCAAGAGACCTGAACAGACACTTCTCCAAGAAGGACATACAGAAGGCCCAGAGACATATGAAAAGATGCTCAGCATCACTAGCCATCAGAGAGATGCAAATTAAAACCACAATGAGATACCACTTCACACCTGTCAGAATGGCCATCATAAACAAAGCAACAAACAACAAGTGTTGGACAGGTTGTGGAGAAAAGGGAACCCTAGTGCACTGTTGGTGGAATTGCAGACAGGTAAACCACTTTGGAAAACAATATGGAATTTCCTTGTAAAACTACAAATGGGACTGCCTTTTGCTCCAGCAATTCCACTGCTAGGATTATATCCTAAGAACCCTGAAACACCAATCCAAAAGAACCTATGCACCCTAATGTTCATAGCAGCATAATTTACAATAACCAAGTACTGGAAGCAACCTAAGTGCCCATCAGTAAATGAATGGATAAAAAAAACGATGGCACAATTACACAATGAAATTCTATGCAGCAGAAAGAAAGAAGGATCTCCTCCTCTTTGCAACAACATGGATGCAACTGGAGAGCATTATCCTAAGTGAAATTAGCCAGGTAGTGAAAGACAAATATCATATGATCTCATCTTTAACAGGAACCTAATCAACCAGATGAACAAGCAAAATATAACCAAAGACATTGAAATTGAGAACAGGCTGACAGTGACCAAAGGGGAGAGGGGAAGGGGTTACAGGGGAAAAGGGAGAAGGGTTTGGAGGAACAATTATAAAGGACACATGAATGATAATAAGAAGGGTTGGAAACAGGGGAGGGAGGTGGGGAGAGCTAGGGTGGTGGGTGGGTGGCAGGAAAAGGCAGAAAACTGTACTTGAACATCAGTAAAAAATGTTTAAAAATAAAGTCTATTTAGTCACATAAAAGTATTGTTACTTTAGCTTTTCCCCCCTTTCTATTTGCATGAAATATCTTTTTCCATCTTTTTACTTTTAGTAATTGTGTATCTTTCAATTGGAAGTTGGTCTCTCAGAGACAGCATGTACATGGGTTTGTTTTTTCTTTAATCCATTCAGCTACCCTATGTCTTTTGATTGGATCATTTAAGCCATTTACATATAAAGTGGTAACTGGTAGATGTTTCAAGGGTCATTTTATTTTTTTTTTAACTATTTTCTTCTGTTTTTTTTTCTTATTTTTCTTTCCCCTTTTAAAGCAAGGCTTTTGGAGGAGGAAGATGGCAGCCAAATAGGTGGAAGTTGAGTCCACTTGCTTTCACACCCAACTTGGACACTTGGCTGATCTTCCAAAACTAAGCTGAACATTCAATGGAATCTTAGCTTACTTGAGGTTTAGAAGCCAAGGATCACAAAAGATGCTTCACAATGGGCAGTAGGATTTTATTTGAGGATGGGGAAGTACCCTGGGTGTGGTGCCTCTGGCCCCAGACAGCCTGGTCAAGATCACAGTTTTGCGGCTCCTTCCCATCCCAGGGCAGTGAATCCTTACACCTGAGCCAGGAGCAACTTGGATATACAAAGTTGGAGAGATCCAGGCTACACACACACAGCAAACAGTACACCCATAGCTGCGGTAGCAAATACCTACCAGGAGAGTGCCAGAGAGAGAGAAAGAGAGAAAGAGAGAGGGAGGGGGGGAGGGGGCAGGGGAGAGAGAGAGAGAGAGAATGCTGCACATGGGTGGGGTGGCTGGGACCAGTCATGACTGTGAGAGACTCTTGGCTTTGTGGAGGGGTGACATGAACAGAAATCTGGACAGTGACTCAATTCTGCAGTGGAAGTGTGATGCAGACACCAGCCAGCAGTGTCCTTGTCATTATGGATGAAATAAAACATTCACACAGACTACCGAGTCCTGTGGAGGAAAAAGGACAGCATGGCTTTTCTCTCAAGGGGAGCAAAAGCCATAGCCTCCGCCATGACAGGCCTTTATTTTATTTCTGGTCACATTACATGATGGTGTTCACTCACTAAGCACTGGTTCGCTAGAGGTGGTTACCTTTTACAGACAACAAAGGACCCAATGCCGCTAATCACATCACAAAAGAAGGATATTAGAAAATGAAAAGAGAAAAGTGGTTGAACCAGTTACACTGGTCCTTGCAAGGTTTAGCATGGATTTTAGGAAGTTACAATAAGCACTTGCTATCCCAATCCAGGGTGAAGGGGTTTCAGCAAAAGCAAGACTCAAAGCGGCTTAGGTATATTGCAAACCTGATTTCCCATGAGAGAACCTATCAGTGGGCGTGGGTCCTGTGCATCTCTGAGTGGGAGCTGGACCCACACCACACAAAATGGTCTCCTACAGAAGTGCCCAGAGAAACTTTTTAAAGGGGAACTGAGCATGCTGGGCAGGGATCCCATGTGTAGCTGCCCTACCAGCAATGGGAAAGGATTGAGGGTGCAGTTTGCTCTAACTCAGTGAAGCTGGGCAGATTGATCAGAAAGGTGCAAAGGAAGGGGATTTCTCAGCCCTAGTTTGGCACAGCTTGCAGGGTAGAGGCTGCACAGAATGGAGACTGAAAGACTTTCTCTGCTGCAAGGGCAGTGGGCAGAGAACTGGAAGAGCAGGAGCTGTGCATATGAGATTATTTAAATCCAGACAGAGCCCCCTTGGCTGGTGGAGCTTGGACCTCCAGGAAGGGAAGGTTGCACCCAGCTCCCCACCTTCTGCACGACTGGGGAATATCTGCAAAACAGGCAGGTCAGACTTAAAACCCTGCAGGGTGCATTTCCACAAAAGAAAGATAGCAAGAGGAATGCCTAAAAGGCCCATTTTGAACTTTTCTTAGACAGACAAAATATTCCCGTTCTTAGGGCCCTATTTCACTGAGGCCACCAAAGCAGGGGGATCAGAAAGCACTGCAGCAAGGGGGAACCAGGTCCCTGCTCACCCTTGGCTCACACACAGAGCTGCCATCAACACCAAGCAGGAGAGACCTGACCCTCTTACATAGATAGCTCCCCAAACCCATGAAACAGACAGCTAAAAAATGAGAAACTATACATTATTGAGAATAAGCTGGGTCAGACCAAAACAGGTGGTGCAGGGGCAGGGGGGAAAACACCCACAACTTTCCCAGAAGACTGAACAGTGCCTCCCAAGGGAGTCCTAGGGGTCCAACCCTCCTGTCACAACAGAAGCTTTCTCTAGAAGGTGAAAGTGATACAGGTAGAGGTGTCAGAAGTTGGACGACTCACCTCGAGACCTTGAGCTGATAAAAAAAACAGAGGTGGATCCATCCAGGCATGTGCCCTGACTGGGAATGAGCTGGCTACCCTTTGGTTTGCAGGCCAGCACTCAATCCACTGAGCCACACCAGCCAGGGCATCCTTGTTTTTTTGTTTTTTGTTTTTTGGAAGATGTATCCTGTTATTGACAGTGGGGTGTTCAAATCCCCTACTATAAGTGTGTTGCTGTCTATAACTTTCTTGAAGTCCTCCAAGATTTTCCTTATGTATTTGGGTGCTCCTATTTTGGGTACATATATGTTTACAATGTTTAGGTCCTCTTGATGAATTCTTCCCTTCAATATTATGATGTGTCCTTCTGTGTCTTTTTTTTAAGGCTTTTGGTTTGAATCTATTTCGTCTGATATGCATATTGAAACCTCAGCTTTTTTTTCTCTCTGTCCATTTGCTTGGAATATTTTCTTCCAGCCCTTCACTTTAAGCCTATGTAGGTCTTTTGTTCTGAAGTGGGTCTCTTGTAGCCAGCATATATGTGAGTCATATTTTTTCATCCATTTGGCTACTCTATGTCTCTTTGTTGGAGCATTTAATCCATTTACATTTAAGGTTATTACTGATAGGTACTTATTCATTGCCATTTTCCTACTTATACCTGTTTTCCTCTCTCACTCTTTTCCTTCATCTTCTTAAAGCAGTCCCTTTAGCATGTCTTCCATTGTTGGTATTGTGGAGGTGTATCCTTTTAGGCTTCTCTTATCTGGGAAACTCCTTATTTCACCTTCCATTTTAAATGAGAGCCTTGCTGGTTAGAGTAGTCTTGGTTGCAGGCCCTTGCTTTTCATTACTTGGAACATTTCTTATTCCCTTCTGTGTTGTAGTGTTTCTGTTGAGAAATCAGGTGGAAGCCTTATTGGAGCTCCCTTGTATGTTCCTTCTTGTTTCTCCCTTTGTCTTGTAATTTTGCCATTTTAATTATGACATGTCTTGGAGGTGGCCTCTTTGGGTTCATCTTGATTGCAACTTTCCCTTCCTAGACTGTGTGACTTTTCTGTCAAGTTAGGGAAGTTTCCCATCATTGCTTTTTCAAACAGGTTTTCCCTGTGTTGTTCCTCTTCTTCTCCTTCTGGTATGCCTTTTATATGTATATTATGTTTCATGTTGTCCTGTATCTCTCATAACCCCTCTTTATAATTTTTAAGTTTTTTTTCTTTTTCTTGCTCTTTCTAGGAATTTTTATCTACCTTTTCCTCCAGCTTGCTGATTTGATCCTCTGCTTCATCTAACCTGCTTTTTATTTCTTGTACTGTGTTCTTCAATTCAGAAATTGTATTTTTCCTGGCTCTTATTGATAGTTTCTATGTCCTTTTACATGTTGCTGTAGTTCATAGTAAGTTCCTTGTAGCTTCCTTGTAATTTTTATAACTCTCCCTGAGCTTACTGAGCTTCCTTATAACCACTGTTTTGAACTCAGTGTCAGACAGTTTACCTCTGTTTCATGTAGCACTCTTTCTGGGGATTCCTTTTTTTTCCTTTCACTTGGTTGTTGTTTCTTTGCCTCCCCATTATAGGGGACACTCTTCTTGTTTGTTTCTTTTTCTCAAAGTGATCTGCTTTGACTTCCTGTATTTGTGGTATGAACTTCTATGGTAGGAGTCCTGTGGGATTCAGTGGTGCAGTCTCCTTGATCTCCTGAACCTGATGCTCTTGGGATGTCCTTTATGACATTTGTGTTGGCTCTCTGGATGTAATTGGGTTTTAATTGCTGTTGGGTCATTCTTCAGTGGTCCTTCCCTCCAGCTGGCTGATTGAGTGTCTCTCCACCCACCATATCTTGTGTGTTGTGCAGGTGCACTGATTTTTCTTTCTGGATCCACTTCTGATGATGTCAGATGGTGACCACATCTGGCCTTAGCCAGCATGTTCAAGACTACTATGGATCTACCATCTGTGGTTGACTCCTTCAGTTGTTAATCTAGTCACCCTACAATTATCAGTCAGGCTGAAGCACCACAGGTTGGGGCAGATAATCACTCGGGGCAGTGCTATTGTTTCCCCTCAGGCTGATGCCACATGGATGGGAGTCATCTGCCTGATCAAGATGGTAATGCAGTATGGGAGATGACTTGGCACTGGGATCCTGGCTGCTGCTGTCTCTGTTCTCTCTCAAAGCCACTGTCCCCAGTCTCTTCTCCACTCTGCTCACACCTTTGCTGGAGCCCAGGGTAAGTGGCTGCATATGAAAATATATGCATTGGCTCTATAAATGGCTCTTTGTGTCTCCAGTCATCTGTCTCTGGCAGAACCCCTGCTGCTTTCCACAGCTGGATGTTGTCTGTATAGTTTCAGGCTCTAGTACTGTAGGCAGGGGAGCCCAGCTTAGAGCTTAGACTCCATCCTTCTCAGGGTATCCCCCAGCTTCTGAGGTATCCTTTTGGCACTTCAGCTGCCACTCATGGGGGCCCAGCCAGCCCTCTCATGTTCCCTCCACACTCCCTACCAGTCATGTTGTGTTGAGGCTGTTTATTCTGCCTGCCTATGGTTATAAGGCTTCTCTCCCACTATTGTTCAGTTGTTTAGTCTGGATGATTTCTCCACAATTTAGTTGCAGTTTCAGGTTGGTACTGGGAGGAGGTTACAGTAACTTCCACTCACTCCTCTGCCATCTTGGATTCTGAGTCCCAGGAATTGCACTGGAAACAACAGGAGGAGAACCTATGGACAACTGGAACCTGGGCAAGATCCTTGCTTGCCTCTAGTCAAACTTGAATTCTTATGAAAAACCTACTCTGAAACAACCACTTGTACAAAAAAGAAATCCCTGAGAAACTTAGAAAATACTTTGACACAAAAGAAAACAAAAACACATTACAAAACTTATGAGAGGCAATGAAAACAATGCTCAGAGGTAAATTCAACAAAGTAAAAGCATACATTAAAAAAGAAAATCTCAATCTAAGATTACATCTTAAGGAACTAGAAAAAGAAGAGCAAAGCAAACCAAATGGCATAGGAAGAAAATATGGATGAAAGCAGAGATAAACAATATAAAGAATTTTAAAAAATAAGGAATCAGTAAGTTTAAAAGTTTTTCTTCCAGCCCTGGCTGGTATAGCTCAGTTGGTTGGAGTGTAGTCCCATGACAGAAAGTTTCCTGGCTTGATCCTTGGTCCAGGCATATGCAATCCCTAGTCTGGGTACATATAGTCCCCAGACTGGATGCATATAGGAGGTAACCAATTGATGTTTCTTTTTTACATCTATGGTTTCTTCTTTCCCATTCTTTCTCTAAAAACAATTTAAAAAGTGTTCTTTGAAAAAAAATCAACAAAATTGACAACTTTTAGTTAAAGTGTTTAAGAAAAATGAGAGATGTAAATAACTAAAATCAGAAGTGAAAATGGGGACATAACCAATCTTAAAGAAATTAAAGGGATTACAAGGCAATACTACACTGTATACTAACAAATTAAATTATCTAGATTAAATGTGCAAATCTCTACTCATATTAACAACTTAAGAAATAAAAAAATCTCAATACACCTCTATCAAGAGATTAAATCAGTAGTTCCACACTCCTCAAAAAGTTCACCAGTGAATTTAAACATTTAAAGAAAAATTAATACCAATCCTAGTTAAACTCTCCCAAGAAATAGGAAGGAATACTTCCTAACACTATTTGAAACTATCATCATTCTGATACCAAGACCAGAAACTAATAGAAATAAAAACTGCAGTTGAATATCTCTCATGGATATAGATCTAAAACTTTACAACAAAATTCTAGCAAACCAAACCTAACAGTACATTATGACGATCCTCACAGCATGCCAATGCAGGATTTCTCCCAGGAAAACATGGCTTGTTCAAAATAAGAAAAAAATTTAATGTAATACATTATATTAATAGAACAGAGGGGAAAACCCACATGATCATTTCATCTGATACAGAAAAGCATTTATAAATTCAACACTTTTTTCAAATATTAGTTGACCATAGGAATGGATTCTGGGCTCTCTATTCTGTTCCATTGATCTTTTTGTACGTTCTTATGCCAGTACAAAAGTATTTTGATTACAGTGGCCTTGTAATAGAGTTTGATATCAGGTTGTGATTCTTCCAACTTTGTTCTTCTTTCTCAAAATTGCTGAGTCTATATGTAATCATTTATGGAAAATATATTTGTTGATCATACTTTGGACAAGGGTTTGATCTCCAAAATATATAAAGAACTCTCATGACTGCAATCCAGGAAGACAAACAATCCAATTAAAAATAATATCATAAGTGATATAAAATATTTGCCTTTTGTCCACTTTACATAATGCCCTCAAAGTCCATTCATATCAGAAAATGGCAAAATGACCTTCTTTTTATGACTGAATATTTTTCTATATCCATTTTTCTCTATCATTTCATTCATTGGATACTTAGGTTTTTCCATTTCTTTGTTATTATATAAATGCTAGTATGAACATAGAGGTGCAGTTATTTCTCCCACAGTTTTTTGTTTGTTTCCTGTGGATATCTTTTCAGAAGTGAAATTGCTAGATAAGTGTTTACAGTTGTTTTATTTGTAACAACCCCAAACTGGAAACAACCCAAATTTCATTCAGTGGCTGAATAATTAAAGAAACCACAGTAAAATTATTCATACCATAGAAAATTATAAAAAAATAAATAACCCCCTTTTTAGAGCAAGTGGGATGTATTGTACCTGAAAAAGTGGGATGTATCTTAAGGGAATTATATTGCATGTAAAAAGCCTATCTCAAAAGCTTATATAGTTATATAGTGTATAATTCTATTTATAAAACACTCGACATGACAAAACGATCAAGAATAGATTAGTGATTGTCAGGGTTGAGTGGGAAGCAGAAAGAGGAAAGGATGGATTTACTACAAAGGGATAGAACAAGGGACCTTTGTGGTGTTGGAAGTTCTATATCTTGATTGTGATTGTAGTTACACAAATTTCATAAGGTAACATTATATAGAATTACATGGACACATACACTAGTGCATGTAAAACTAGTGAAATATGATGAGGCCTGTGGATCATTCCAGTGCCAAAGTTGACACTGTACTGTAGTTATACAAGGTGTTACCAATAGAAAAAACGGAATGAAAGGCACACCAACTAAATAGTACCATAGGATATTATTTCTGTAACTTCCATAAATCCATACTTACTTCTTTTTTTGTGTCAAACTCTGTATTTTTATGTTTTTTCATTCTTGTTCAAGTACAGTTGTCTCCATTTCCCCCACCACACCCCCACCCCACCCACCTACACCTCCCACCCTCAATCCCACCCCCCTTGGCTTTGTCCATGTGTCCTTTGTACATGTTACTTGATAGCCCCTTCTCTATTTTCCCCAATTATCCCTCTCCCCCCTCCCCTCTGGTTACTGTCAGTTTGTTCTTCATTTCAGTGTTGCTGGTTTTATTTTGCTTGTGTGTGTTGCTGATTAGTTCTAAATCTAAACATTTTTAAAGTCCCAGTAGAAACAATATAATCAAAATATATGAATGGGATACTCACAGAAAATGAAAATTGAAGCCCCAAAACATTTGAAAGTCCTCAATATATTATAAAAGAGCTGTGGTAGTAACCTTTCACATCCACTGGGCACTTACCTGATATATATAAAATCACTAGCATCTGCATCTTAATTTAAGGATCCAAAAACCAAAGAAACCTTATTGTTTTTTTTTTATTTTTTAAATATATTTTATTGATTGTTATTACAGTTGTCCCATTTTCCCCCCTTTACTCCCCTGCACCCTCCACACCCCCTCCCACCCACATTCCCCCCTTTAGTTCATGTCCATGTGTCATACTTACAATTTCTTTAGCTTCTATATTACCCATACTATTCTCACCCTCCCCCTGTCTATTTTCTACCTACCATCTATGCTACTTATTCTTTGTACCTTTTCACCCCTCTCCTCCTCCCACTCTCCTGTTGCTAACCCTCCATGTGATCTCCATTTCTATGTTTCTGTTCTGTTCTACGTGTTTGCTTAGTTTGTTTTTGTTTTAGTTTTCGTTGTTAATAATTGTGTTTGCTGCCATTTTACTGTACATGTTCTTTATCTTCTTTTTCTTAGATGAGTCCCTTTAACATTTCATATAATAAGGGCTTGGTGATGATGAACTACTTTAACTGGACCTTATCTAGGAAGCACTTTATCTTCCCTTCCATTCTAAATGAAAGTTTTGCTGGATAGAGCAATTTTGGATGTAGGTCCTTGCCTTTCATGACGGAATACTTCTTTCTAGCCCCTTCTTGTCTGTAAGGTCTCTTTTGAGAAATCAGCTGATAGTCTGATGGGAACTCCTTTGTAAGTAACTGTCCCCTTATCTCTTGATGCTTCTAGAATTCTCTCCTTCATTTTAATCTTGGGTAATGTAATTATGATGTGCTTTGGTGTGTTCCCACACCAAAGACCCAAGAAGTTGGACTCCCTGGGTCCGAATTCTTTGGGACTCTCTGAGCTTCCTGGACTTCCTGGAAGTCTATTTCCTTTGCCAGAATGGGGAAGTTCTCCTTTATTATTTGTTCAAATAACTTTTCCACTTGTTGTTCTTCCCCTTCTCCTTCTGGTATCCCTATAATTCGGATGTTGGAACGTTTAAAGATGTCCTGGAGGTTCCTCAGCCTCTCCTCATTCTTTTGAATTCTTGTTTCTTCATTCAGATTTGATGTTTCTTCATTCTGATTGGATGTTTCTTTCTTCCTTCTGGTCCACACCATTGATTTGAGTTTCAGTTTCCTTCCCATCACTATTGGTTTTCTGTACATTTTCCTTTATTTCACTTAGTATAGCCTTCCTTTTTTTCATCTAATTTGTGACCAAATTCAACCAATTCTGTGAGCATCCTGATTACCAGTGTTTTCAACTGTGCATCTGATAGGTTGGCTATCTCTTTGTTACTTAGTTGTATTTGTTCTGGAGCTTTGATCTGTTCTTTTGTTTGGGCCTTTTTTTTTTTTTCTCAGCATACCTGTTCTGTAGTGAGGGGCAGAGCCATAGGTGTTCGCCAGGGTGGGGCAACCCAGTTGCTGGGTTGTGACGCTGTATGTAGGGGAGTAGTCTGAGAGGGTACAATGGCACTTGCTCCACTCTCTGCCAGATTTCAGTCACTTCCCCCACTTCCCACAAGCAAATTGGGCCCTTCTGGAGCTGATTCCTGTGTGTGGGTTTGTGTATGTTCTAGGATCCTGTGGGTCTCTCCAACAAACTCTCATGTGAGGCTGGGAGTTTTTCCCAGCACCTCACCCCCCACAGTTGTTTTCAGGTGGTGTTTTGAGGCTTTATTTCCCTGTGCTGGGACCCTGGGTTATGCGGTCTGTCTCGCTCTCCAGTTTTGCCTGGTTTATCTGCACATGAATGTGGGACCACCAGGTCCACCAACCGCCTTGTGCACTGCGTCCCTCCACAATCCGCCAACTTACTGGGTCCTCCAGCTGCTGCCTTGCATGCCCAGGGTCCACCAGCCATCATTTTGCTGTGGCCCCTCTCTGCCCGGCCACTGGACTCCACCCCTCCTACAGGTCTGGATGAATATGTCTACTTTAACTACTTAGTTGTCAGACTTCCATACAGTTCAATTTTCTGCTGGTACTGGTTGTTTTTTGTTTCTAAATTGTTTTTGTCCTTATTTTGGTTATGCAAGGAGGCACAGTGTGTCTACCTATGCCTACATCTTGGCTGGGAGTCTTATTTTTCTTTTATTATTGTTCAGCTATAGTTATCCTCATTTTCTGCTTTTGCTCTCCCCTGCCCCATCTAACTTTTTGTATACATTGAAATTGCTTCTGCTATGATGTGAGTTACTATCCTTGGGCTTGACTTGTTAGAACATTAATCACATATCATAGTATGCATGGATGATGTTTCCCCTCAATCTGAAACCAACCCAAATGCATGCAACTTTTTTCTGAAATAGAATGTCAGTTATCCGAAATATTGAATATTTCTTTTGCTATTTTACTACTTTCAACTTGGAAAAATAGTATTTGAAATAAAAATTAAGTTAAAAGTAAGATGACAATGACAAATGCAATATACCGCTGATTTTTATTATCCTAATTCACATTACGAGGACACAGTAAGCAAAGCATTATCTTAATTCAGGTTTGGTTTGTGTGTTAGCAAAAGGAATTCTCTGTAAATGTTAGTATTTGATCAAAAATAAGAATGCACTTAAAAATTATTTATATGGGCCCAGGTTTCCTGTACCAACTCGATTTATTTTTTAGTATAGGTAATAAACAAAATCTAGAAATAATACAAAAAAAAAGCAACACAATTTTGCTTGCATTCTTTAAGAACTATTATAGGTAAATGTAACTGCTCCCTACATACCTTTCCTACTCCCTAAAAGTAGAAACCACAGTAATATATGGATCCATGGTCAATACACAGTACTCTTCTTTGCATTATTTTATTATATTGATACAAATGTACCATATTTTATTGTACACTTTGCTTTTTACTCCTGTTATGTTGTAAACTATCCAGGCAACTATGTCAAATTTGTATTCTGTAAATACTGTATTATATCA
Organism: Anoura caudifer; assembly: GCA_004027475.1. Classification (NCBI taxonomy): domain Eukaryota; kingdom Metazoa; phylum Chordata; class Mammalia; order Chiroptera; family Phyllostomidae; genus Anoura; species Anoura caudifer. The sequence continues at coordinate 29,390 of PVKU01005800.1, forward strand.
AATAAATAATCACATCATAATGATCTACCTCTATACCATATAAATTTATGCTATGCCCAATTTATAGTAATACAAGCATAACACAGTTAATGTATATATCTCTCTGTGCACATATATTGGTGCTATTATGAAAGTACACCATAATAAAACACAGTGAACATATATAGCTCTTTATACACATATTTGGGTGTCTCTGAAACCAATACACCAAAATAGAATTGTTTCATATTTATGTATATTTTTAAAATCCTGTTACTCTAAAGTAATAAATATATTCTATTTTCATCATAGTTTTAGAATTTTGCTTTTTATATTGTTCTTTAATCTATTTGAATTTTACTTTTATATATGGTATAGAGAGCTAATGTTTTTGTTGATATGAATCTTCCACTATCAAATAGGCCATCCTTTCTCCAGTGATTTCCATAGCACTGTCACACACAAAATCCACATATCTTTTTCCTTCAATCCTCAATTTGTTCCTACTGATTTACTCATCAAGAACACACTGTTTAAATGATGCAGTTTTAAATAAAGTATGTGATATCTAGTAGACTATCTTCTCTTTTTTGTTTTTAACATTTTCTTCAGCTATTTACAGTACTTTACATTCCAATATAAAATTTTGAATCAGCTTGTAAAATTTTTAAATTATAACTAACTAATGAAAACTCTGAGTAGAAGTACTTTACAAGTATGTTAGAGATTCGTTAAAAAAATATTGTTTATAATGCCAAGACTTTTCCATGTTATTTTTCTAAAATTTTAGCATTATCTTATGCTCTTCAAAATGTGATACATATATTAATTGTGTCTATTCTTAGATATTTTATATCAACACATTTTCTAATTATTTCTCATATTAAAGTTTATTTTTATAGTTTCTTTTTCCCTCCAATCTTTTTCCTGATAATACATTGGCTAGGAGCTCAAGTATCATGTTGATAAGCTGACAGAAAATAACTTGTTTCAAGCTTTACTATGAATGATTAATAAATAGCAATAGTTAAATATCTGCTAAAAGTTTTGGATGGTCAGCTTTTTCATTACACAATTTGTAACCTTGGTAGGAATTCTCATGTTTCACAAATGTGTGACTTCTTCAAAATCTTTCCCATGTGCATAGTTTTTGGCTCTAGAATCAATTATGTAATATGTTATAAGGTGCTAGTTCCTTCTGAAGGTGTTTCCATATACACAATATTCATAAGGTTTTTATTTCTAATAAGTATGAATTTTCTGGTGTCTAATAAGATGTGACTTTTGACTAAAAGCTTTACCACACTCATTACAATGATAAGGCTTCTCACCTGTATGTTTTCTCATATGAAGTGTAAGAGATGAGATTTGAGAGAAGGCTTTTCCACATTTACTACAGTCAAAGGGTTTCTCACCTGTATGACCTCGTACATGTATAGTAAGGGATGAGCTTTGAGAGAAGGCTTTTCCACATTTATTACATTCATAGGGTTTCTCACCAGTATGACCTCTCATATGTACAATAAGGGAAGTTCTTTGAGAGAAAGCTTTTCCACATTCATTACATACATAAGGCTTCTCACCTGTATGACTTCTCATATGTAAATTAAGCAATGAGCACTGAGAGAAGGATTTCCCACATTTATCACATTCATAGGGCTTTTCCCCTGTGTGACTTCTCAGATGAAGAGTAAGGGATGCAATTTGAGAGAAGGCTTTACCACATTTATTACAATCATAAGGTTTCTCTCCAGTGTGAACTTTCTGATGTGTAATAAAGTTTTGCTTTTGGCTGAAGGCTTTACCACATTCATTACATTTATAGGGTTTCTCTCCAGAATGAATTTTTTCATGAGCAATGAGATTTGATTTCTGGCTAAAGGCTTTCCCACATTCTTTACATATATAGGGTTTTTCTCCAGTGTGAATTCTCTGGTGTCTAACAAGATTTGACATCTGAATAAATGCTTTCCCACATTCATTACATTCATAAGGTTTCTCTCTAGTATGAATCTTTTGGTGTGTAATGAAGTTTTTCTTGTGGCTGAAGGCTTTTCCACATTCCCTACATTCATAGGGTTTCTCACCAGTATGACTCCTCATATGTACAGTAAGGGCTGAACTTTGAGAGAACGATTTTCCACATTCTTTACATTCATAGGGTTTCTCACCTGTATGAATTCTCATATGTATAATAAGCATGGAAAACTGAGAGAAGGCTTTTCCACATTTATCACATTTATAAGGTTTTTCTCCTGTATGACTTCTCATATGGAGAGCAAGAGATGCAATTCGGGGGAAAGCTTTACCACATTCATTACATGCATAAGGTTTCTCCCTAGTATGAACTTTCTGATGTGCAATGAGGCTTTGCTTCTGGCTGAATGTTTTTCTGCATGCAAGACATTCATAAGGTTTCTCTCCAGTGTGAATTTTTTCATGATCAATGAGATTTGATTTCTGACTGAAGAATTTTCCACATTCCTTACATGCATAGGGTTTCTCTCCAGTATGAATTCTTTGATGTCTAATGAGATTTGACACTTTAATGAAAGCTTTCCCACATTTATTACATTCATAAGATTGTTCCCTACTGTGAATTTTCTGATGTTTCAGGAGGTTTTCCTTATGGCTAAAGGCATTTCTACATTTTTTACATTCATAGGGTTTCTCTCCAGTATGAATTCTCAGGTGTCTGATGAGATCCAAGGTTTGACTAAATCCTTTTCCACAATTACTACACTTAAAGGGGGTTACTACAAGATTTGATAAGCTATTGCCAGATGACTTTATGGGTTCATTATATTCACAGTATTCCTTTCTTATAAGAATTCTCTCATCATTATGACAGTCAAAATTACATTCTAGACATTTTCCAAATAAGTTATAGTCATGAAGGTTCTGACTAGAAGAAAAAAAGTCTGAGTTTGGAGAAAATGAATCAGAATTTTTTTTATGACATTCACTGACTTTTTCTTCAGTCAGTGTTTTTATAAACTTATCTTCAAGTTGTGTCAAAAGTTTGTCCTGTATATTCTGATGGTCATCAATTCTCCATATTTCTCCTAAAACAGAATGCAAATAAATATTACTTATAAATTCTTCCAATATTATAATAGCAAGAAGATTTCAAAAACATGCTATTATAGGATTGATTCATGACTTAAGGTCTAGTTTCCCACTATTAAGCAAATTACAGGTACACATACCTCCTATTTTCTAAGTTTTAGAAAATTTCAGGAAGGTAAATATGAGTAGAAGCAGACATTTATGAATACAAACAGACTTGATTGCTTTTAAATGGGATCTGAGAGAAAATGGATTAACTGTTGAATAAATAAAAATGCAGAATTTACAAATAAAGTAAGAAGAAATAATAATAAAGAAAAAAGAGACAAGAAGTAAAAATCATAAAATTTTCAGGACTCTACTGAAATACATTATTGCACATTGTTTGATATAAATAATTTCCTAGAAAATGTAAATGAGAAAAATGACTCTAAAACATACAGAAAATCTAGTAGGCCAATTTCCATAAAATAAACAGAAAAACATAAAAAGAAATCCCCTAAAAACAAAACAAATGGGGAGATTCACATGCAATTTTAACAAATATTTGAGACAACACTAAAGTTGTGCAAAATGTTGCAAAAGAAAAAAGAATACAATTTCCACTTTTTTTTTTTGTGTGTGTGTGTGTGTGTGTGTGAAATAAGCAATATTAATACCAAAACCTGACAAAGATGGCAATCAAACAAAGCAAATTATACACCAATTTCACTCAGGAATTTCAAAGTAAAAATTCTACATAAAATATCACAATGACCTAGAAGAAAAATAAAGAACCCAGAAAGCACATTAAATATAAGATATATCATGTATGAGTAGATTTTTTTTTTCAGGAATATAACCATGTTTCAATATTAGAAAATTATTTAAGTAAATTGGTCAAAAGTGAAAAATCAAGTAATGACTTCCAAAAATATTAGAGATGACAAAATTCAGCATCTGTATTCCATTAAAAAATAACTTTAAAATGGGACTAGACAAACATTTTATGTAACTTGAGAAATAAAGTACAGTACAACTTAAACAAAAGCACCACAGTTAATGGAAAAATTCCCAAAGCATACACATTAAAGTCAGGAAGAAGAAGAGTACTATGCCACTATTATTACAGTACTGAACAGTAAATTAAATAAACAAAAGGTATACATAGTTGGAAAGCAAAGGTAAAATTAACATTATTTGTCAACAATAAAACAATTTATCTGTAAAATCAAGATGACTTTTGAGAATATATATACCCCTATGTTCCTTAGAGCATTATTTATAATAGCCAAAATATAAAAACAGCCCAAGCACCCATCAGGTTGAGTGGATTAAAAAAGCTGTGATATATTTACACAATGTAATACTACTCTACCTAAAAAAAAAAAAAAAAGGAAATCTTACCTTTTGCAATGGCATGGATGGACCTAGAAAATATTATGCTAAGTAAAGTAAGTCAGTCAGAGAAAGACAAATACCATATTATCCCACTTATCTGTGGAATCTAATGAACATAATTTAGCAAACAAAATAGAAATGGAAGCAGAGATACATAGAATGGACTGACAAGTGTGAGAGGGGAGCAGGGTTGGAGGGCTAGGTGAAGAAAAGGTGAAGATATTAAGCAAAATATGTATAAAACACACAGACACAGACAACAGTATGGTGATAGCCAGAGGGAAAAGGGATTGGGGGAGGTGAAAGGGGAAAAGGTAGGATAAATGTGGACAAAAAACACTTTACTTTGGGCGACTGTCACATGATGCAGTATGCAGATGTTTCATTGAGATGTTCACTTAAAGCCTGTATGTTTTTGTCAACCAATGTCACTCAAAGAAACTCAATTAAAAATTTTAATGATTAAATCATTCCCAGTATAATGAAAATAAAACTAAAGCTTTAAAAATCTTAACTTTTTAAATTCTAGATGTGCTTTTTTCCTTTTTAAGATACTATTATATTTTTTCCAGTACCATTTGTGTCCTTAAACGCCTCTTGCCCCAGAAATTACCACTCTGTTGTCCATATCCATGAGTCCTTTCACTTTTTTGCTTGATACCTCCACCCCACTACCCTCCTGCCCCATTAGCTGGAGATGTGTTCTCCATCTATGAGTTTGTCTCTGTTTTGCTTGTTAGTTCCGTTTGTTCATTAGATTTCACATGAGTAAAATTATATAGTATTTGTCTTTCTCTCACTGGCTTATTTCAGTTAACATAATGATCTCCAGGTCCATCCATACTGTTGCAAAGGGTAATATTTTCCTCTGTTTTTCTTTGAGTAGAATTCCATTGTGTAAATGTGCCATAGTTGTTTATCTACTCATCTGTTGATGGACACTTGGGCTGCTTCCATATCTTGATGATGGTAAATAATGCTGCAATGAACATAGGGGTGCTTATTTTCTTGAGTTCCTTCAGATATATTCCCAGAAGTGGGATCTCTGGGTCAAAAGGCAGATCCATTTTTAATTTTTTGAGGTATTTCCATACTGCTTTCCACAGTGACTGCACTAGACTGCATTTCCACCAACAGTGGAAAAGAGTTCCCCTTTCTACACATCCTCACCAGCACTTACTGTTTTTTGATTTATTGATGACAGCCATTGTGACAGGTGTGAGATGGTATCTCACTGTGGTTTTTACTTGTATTTCTCTGCTGATTAGTGACATTGAGCATCTTTTCATATGTTTACTGGCCATCTCTATGTCCTCTTTGGAGAACTCTCTATTCAAGTCCTTTGCCCATTTTTTAATTGGGTTGTTTGTTTTTTTGGTGTTGAGTTTTGTAAGTACTTTATAAATTTTGGATATTAACCCCTTATCACATGTATCAGCAAATATGTTCTCCCATTCTCTGAGCTGTCTTTTTATTTTGTTGATTTCCTTTGTTGTGCAAAAACTTTTTAGTTTGATAAAGTCCTATTTGTTTATTTTTTCTTTTGTTTCCCTTGCCTGGGGAGAGATATTCACTAAACAATTTCTATGAGCAATAACTGAGATTTTGCTGCCTGTTTTCTTTTAGGATTTTTATGGTTTCAGCCACAGCAATCAAATGAGAAGGAGAAATAAGAGGCATCCAAATTGGAAAGAAAGAATTAAAACTGCCTTTATTTGCAGATGACATGATACTGCACATAGAGAACATCAAAGATTCCATCAAGAAACTACTACAACTGATAAATGAATTCAGCAAAGTAGCAGGGTACAAAATTAATATTCAGAAATTAGTTGCATTTTTATATGCCAATAACAAACTAATAGGAAGGGAAATTAAGAAAACAATCCCATTCACAATTGTTTCAAAATGAATAGACTACCTAGGAATAAACCTAACCAAAGATGTAAAAGACCTGTACTCAGAAAATTAGAAGACACTGAAGAAAGAAATTGAGGAAGATAGAAAAACTGGAAGCACATACCATGTTCATGGACAGGACGAATTAACATGATTATTTTAACTTCTATTTAAGAATTCACATAAGCTTGTAACTTTTATTTTTATTATTTTCAAAGAGAGTCAATTGAAAAATAATTATAAAAATAAATTCACTAAATTCACCACATACAGCAAATATTCAGTTTCAATAACCACCATATATACAAACAACTATTTACCAAAATAAAACAGAAGATTACACTTATAAATGCAACAAAAACATAAAAATTTGGAATAAATTTAACAAGAAAGGTCCCAAAATTATAAGGAAACTTTAAAATCCACACACAGATTTGAACAAATAAAGACGTGCTATGGGTTGAACTATGTGCCCCTCCCCGACCAAAAAGTATGTGTTGAAGTCCTAAGCCCCGCCCCAGAACCTCAGAATGTAAAGTTATTTAGAAATAGAGTTATTGCAGATATAATAAGTTAAGATGTGGTCATAGTTGACTAGGATAACCCCTAAATTAAAATGACTGGTATTCTTATAAAGAGAATAATACATGAAGAAACAGAAACACAGGAAGAATGCCACGTGAAGGTAAAGACAGACTGGGGCTATTATGTCACAAGCCAAAACAATTTCTGGGGCTACCAGAAGCTGAAAGGGTCAAGGAAGTGTCCTTCTACAGGTTTCAGAGGAAGCATAACCCTCTGACACCTTGATTTAGAATTTTTACTCTTCAAAAATGGTAGAATAAATTTGTGTTATTCTAAGCCATCCAGTTTATGGTACTTTTTTATGGCAGCCCTATAAAACTAAGGTAAAATGCATATCACATTCATGGAAAAGAATATTCAACAGCAAAGATGACAATTATCACAGGATAACCTAATAAATTAAAGTGGTTTCAATAAGAATGTTTGAAAATACAATTAAGTAATAGGTCAAAGGAACTATGGTTTCCTGATGCTAGGGTTTCCACTGTGACAAAACAGTAAAAAGCTAAGAATATTCCGGGCAACTGGAACAGGGAAACTGAGACAAGAAAAATAAACAAGGCAAAACAGTTTGAGCAACTCACAGCCAGCTGGTGAATCACACAACCTTATCTCCCCTAACCAGGGACACTTGAGAGTGAATGGTTTATACCTCCCCTCCCTAACCAATGAATTCTTAAATCACCCTGGTCTGGGAAAATAAAGAACAGAGACCCAATTAATGTTATTTGTGCCAGCTAAATAACAATAACAACAACAACATCAAACATTAAAAGCCGGACTAAAGATAAAAGCAAAACAAAATAGACCAAAGAATAATTCCAAGCTCCCCATGTGTTCATTTTGAAACAACAGCATATTAAAAATGCACCTGGAAAGCTGATAAATATTGTGCTGAAATTCTCTCCTAAGATTTTTCCACCACAGGAAAAAAAAAAGATAAAAAGCCCTTAGGACAAAGACTCAGTGCAAGCTCTCTCTAGAGTGCCCCTTGCCCCTTCCCAGCCATGAACGTTTTACTTTCTCCTAAACTCTAAGGATCCCCATGAGACTTGCAGCCAGGGTAGTAGCAGGCAGCAGCAGCTCAACCCAGGCTTACCCTGTGACGCTATCTCCAAAGCCCCCTTTTTTATGACTTCCCAGTGAGCTAAAAGAAGCCTCCACCTTGGCTCACTCCTTTCCTATAACATTTCTATGGAAGCAAAGCAGAGCACCACCTAGGCTCTCTCCTCACTCTCTTGTTACTTTTTCTATCCTAAGTCCTTCCTTTATTTCATTGTCCCCAGCTTTAATAAATGTAGTGTCAATATCCCCTGGATTCATGTTGTGAAATCTTTCCTATAAGATATCAAAAACCCACACACTACAGGCCAGCCTGAGGGAAAATGGTTAAGAAAAGTTTAATTACTTTTCAATATATATCTTTCAGTACTTTAAAAAACTTGTACTATAAGCATGTATTGTATAATTTAAAAGGTAAATACATAAAATTATTTTGAGTAATGCAATAATTAATAAAAAGGGGAACAAACAACAGGAAGGTAATTATTAGATGAAAGAATTAGAACATGAAACTGAAAGAGCCTACCTAGCATGATTGGATAAGGAGTAAGTATAATGAGCAGGCGGGAAAACAAAGAGAGAGAAACTGAACTTAAATACGGTATAATAAAGACATTAATTTATCTCTGACCCCATCCAAAATCACAATAATATGGGATAAGGAAAAAGGTATAAACTAACAAAGGCAAAAATCACTGCTTTACCCTAGAGAGGTTGAAAGATTACTCTCAAAACAATACCGCTGAAAGGTGCTAGATTCAGAGACACCAGGCAGAAGAATACAGAGACAAAGAACTGGCTCAAGCACAGAGAGAATAAGTGAGGTCTACATACTGAAGGTAAGACACATAGTCTTGTATTGCTGCTTAGCTCTAAGATGGGAAAATGGAGTTTTCTCCCTCTCCTAGACTGAGACTAACTTAAGGGAAAAATTACTGTGAAGAGGTAAACCAGGTAAAGATAGAGACTTGGTTACAGACAATAAATGTAAAGAAGGAAGAATACTAAGGTTTTGGCTGACTTTATTTTGGGGAAAAAGAAGCTCAATTAAGCAAAATATGTTCAGGGAGAAGGTAAGATTAGGTCATTAAAGTAGTATCCAAGGAAAAGTGAAAAAAATTCCAAGGGCAAGATCGAAATATCAAATGTGAAAGAGAAGATTCCATGATTTAAGATAGTAGAACAATAAAATATTTAATCTCCTTTCTTCTCTATAAACAAGAAGAAAGAAAAGTCATCAATTCTTCAATGTTCCTATGGGGTGAATATCCTCAAAATTATATTAAATAAATTAGTGTTAACAAATACAGTAAAGGCAGAGACAGAGGAAGGAGGATTCTAAAAAAAAGACATCTATTCATGCTGATGTTGGGTAGAGCAAGCAGCTGACTGTGTCAAAATGTAGATCACATCTTGAAGGGCAGAATTAATTATCTCATGAGTACAACATTGAAATTCAAGAATATAGATTGGCTACAGGAAGATTTGATATCCCCAAGATGTCAGAGAAGCCAGGAATGAACAAGGAAACATTCTGATCCACTATCTTTTTAAGAAAGTCTACTGAGGTTAGAGTGTAAGATTCAATTATGAGAAGACTTGCAACTGCAGTTTCCTTTTTGAATGAGAATAAGTTAAGCCTAAACATACTTTTACAGACAAACATGTAGAATAAGAGGATTCAATATGATGCACAGTCATATATATTGAGTTGGCAAACTTTTTGTTAAAGGGTCAGATAGTAAATATTTTAGGCTTTGTAAGCCATATAATTTTTTAAAATATTTTATTTAGTTCTTTTTAGAGGGAGAGGAAGGGGAAGAGAGAAAAAGAAGGAGAGAAACATCAGTGTGAGAGAGGTACATCAATCGGTTCTCTCTTGTACACACCCAAACTGGGCACTGAACCTGAAACCCAGGCATGTGCCCTGATTGGGAATTGAACCAGTGACCTTTTGCTTTGTGGAATGATGCCCAACCAGCTGAACTCTGGTCAGGGCTGTAGGCCATATAATTTTTGATGCACTAGTAAACTTTGCTGTTGTAATGTGAAAAAAGCCACAGATAAGATGTGAATGATTGGGTGTGACTGTGTTCCAATAAAAGTTTATTTGCAAAAACAAGTGGTTGGCTTACATTCCAGTTTGCTAAACCCTACTCTAGATCAGAGCACTCATTTTCCTTCACCGAATATCATCCTTCTTTAAAGCAGGTCAAAAAAGAACTATCCTCACTCGAAAATCAAAAGGTGCTGGAATTAATCTATGAAAAGTATTATGAGGGTCTTGTTGTTAGCCAAACATACACGCATAACACAGACACAGACAACCGTGTGGTGATGCCCAGAGGAAATGGGAGTGGGGGCAGGGGAAAGGTGGGCAAAAGGAGGGAAAATTGAAATGTCTGTAATAATGTAAATAAGAAAAATAAACAAAAATTTATAAAACAGCATTATGTTCACAAAAAAAGTATTACAAGGGAAAAAATAACAGAAACATGATATAAAGAAAGCAAGCAAAAATACAAGGAAATGAAAATCCTGATTAATTGTATTGCCATGAATGAAAAAACAGTGAAATCAGCATCTATAAATCAGAACATCAAAATATAAATGCAAATATTTCAAGAAGAAACAATGAGAAGGCAAATAGGGATGAAAAATTAACTAACAGAAACAAGAGGGAAAAATGGAAGAGAAAATAAAACCACCTGATACAAAGAACACCAGCAAGTGGGGAGGGAAAAAGAGAGAGAGAGAAACACTAGTTAGGAATTTTAGTATTGAAAATATGGTGGATAACCTCACATTGTAAAACAGAAAGATAATGGATAAAACAGAAATTAGGATGCATCACTGGCCTTATAGGAAGTGGCACAGATCTTCAAAAGACACCTCAGTACTCTTCACCAACCACACCTGAGCACCATACATGAAAAATGAACAAAACAAGAATAAACAACTACTAGCCACAATCAGATCTAAGAGAGGAAATTAGAAAACAAGCTGGAGAATGGGTCTGACTTGAATACCTATGCAAACAAAAGCCCTGGTAACTGAAGTATAAGCCTTGGGCCAGCAATAAGAAAGAGAAACTCAACTGAGGTTCCTACAATAAGTCAGGACCTTCAAAAAATATTCAACTGGTCCTCACTTGATAATGTCTATTGGCACTCGCCAGAAGCATATGCTAATAATCTTCATAAGAACGCAACCTTGCCCTGGCTGCTGCTTTGGCTCAGTTGGTTGGTTTTCCCATGATAGAAATGTTATGGATTTGATTTTGATCTGGGCACATACCTAGGTTGTGGCTTCAACCTCTGATCTGGGTGCCTATCATCCCTGGTCCTGGGGCATTCAGTAGGCAACTAATTGATGCTTCTCTCTCGCTTGGATGTTTCTCCCTCTCCCTTCCTCTCTTCCTTCCTCTCTCTCTCTAAACAAAGAATGAAAAAAATGTACTTGGGTGAGGATTAAAAAAAAATTAAGCAACCCAATTTCGGACAATAACATTATCAAAAGTCAAGATTTTAAAACTTCAATTTGCATTCAGAAACCATCAAACATGAAGAAGCAAATACAATAAGCGTGTCACTGAAAACAATATATTTAAAAGATACAAAATACAAAAGAGTGATGGAGAGGGGATTTTTTCAGAGCAGAAGAGAAAACTTTAATTTCTAATTTTAATTCTAAACAAAATTTACAGTAATACATCTCTCAAAAAGGAGTATTCAGATCAGGAATTGTTGCTTTCAAATGAAAAGTAATTTTTATGAAATTATATACTTCAGGTAGTAAAACTTCAGAAAATTGAGTCAGTGGAGAAATTATTTTAGAATTAATAAATGTGAATTCCAGATCCAGAAGCTGCAACAAGGAATACCAGAAGAAACACAGCAGCTAGGGGAACAGCAACAAAGGGTGCATCAGAATGCTCCTATATATTTTTAAAAGATATTATTTAGTTAGTTTTAGAGAGGGGAAGAGAGGGAGAAAGAGAGGAGAGAAACATCAATACGTGGTTGCCTCTCACATGCCCCCTACTGGGGACCTGGCCTGCAATCCAGGCCTGTGCCCTGACTGGGAATCTAAATGGAAACCTTTTGGTTCGCAGGCCGGCACTCAATCAACTGAGCCACACTAGCCATGGCTTGCCTACATTTTTGTGCAAAACTGGAAAACAATTCATGATTTTGACATGCAAAACAGATAAAATTGTGAGTTTGGTTAAATCTCCAGTAATACAATTTCATATCTCACAAAAACTACATATTCTTTCAAATGTCTACAAAACCTTGGTATATGTACTTGTGTGGGTATAGGTGGGTGGTCTGTCTAGAAAGTAACCATCTACACACTATAAAAAATAGAGACATTAATTGAAGAAGATACAAGATATAAGAAACATTGTACACAGGACAATGATGCTTCAGTCCCCTTCAAGGCAGGCACTTTGGAACCACACACATTTCTCCCAAATGCCATCAGCTGTCCCACTGTATTTTCCTGAATCCCATTTGATGGTCTGAAAACTCTTCACTTTCTAGGATGATTTTACTTTTGGGAAAAGCCAGAAGTTGCAGGGCACCAAATCTGGGCTGTAGGGGGTCTGAGTCACCTGGGTGTTTTGCAAAAAAAACCTGCACAAGACATAATGCATGAGTGGGCATGTTCTCATGGTGAAGCTGCCAATCACCAGTTGCCCATAGTTGTGGCCTTCTAAATCATTGGAATAGGTTCCGCAGAGGACTGTTCAAATTTAATGCAAAATTTGATACAGGTTTGTTGCCCCACTTGCTCAGCCATTTTGAATGTGACAGCCACACAGTACACATGCTCCCTCAAGGGCATCTACTGCCCCACTGACTAGTACAGTAAAGTTGTCATTGTTCACACATGTGCACTTCAGTCCACTTTCCTTGGCTGCCAGGTTATAACAATGTCACACAAACCATTCTCACTTTTAAAAAAGATTTTATTTATTTATTTTTGGAAAGGAGAAGGGAAAGAGAAAAAGATGGAGAGGGCCATCAATGTGTGGTTGCCTGTTGAGTATCACATACATGGCCTGCAACTCAAGTATGTGCCCTGATTGAGAATTGAATGGATGACCCTTTGGTTTGCATTCTGGTGTTCAATCCACTGAGCCATACCAGCCAGGGACCAATCTTGCTATATTAACAATGATTAGACTTTTTCTGGACACACCTTTCTGTGTATGTGTGTGTGTGTGTGTGTGTGTGTGTGTGTGTAAACAAACCACTATAAAGGCCATATTTTTCTGATCGCAATATATTAACTCCAAAAATTACTAAAAACCCTTAATCACAAGTACTAAGAAACTGAGGAAGAAAGAAGAGGTGATTTACAAGACCATCCTTTAAAAATATTAAATTAATATTATGGGGATTTTTTAAATTAATCTTTTTATTGTTGTTGAGGTACAGTTGTCTCCATTCTCCCCCAATCAATCCCCCCCACCACAGCCATCCTCACTTCCCACCCTTGATCCTAACCCACTTTGGTTTTGTCTATGAGTCCTTTACACATGTCCCTGAAAACTCTTCACTGTTTCCCCCTCATCATTCCCACCAATCTCCCCTTTGGTTACTCTGTTTGTTCTTATTTTCAATGTCTGTGGTTATATTTTGCTTGCTTGTTTGTTTTGTTGATTAGGTTCCTATTAAAGGTGAGATCATATGGTATTTCTCTTTCACTACCTGGCTTATTTCACTTAGAATAATGCTCTCTAGTTCCATCCATGCTGTCACAACAGGGAGGAGCTCCCTTCTTTTTCCTGCATAGAATTCCATTGTGTAAATGTTTTTTGATCCATTCATTTACTGATGGGCACACAGATTGCTTCCAGCACTTGGCTATTGTAAATTGTGCTGCTATGAACATTGGGGTGCAAAGGTTCTTTTGGATTGGTGTTTCAGGATTCTTAGGGTATAATCCCAGAGGTAGAATTTTGGAGTCAAAAGGCAGTTCCATTTATAGTTTTCTGAGGAAATTCCATACTTTTTTCCACAGTGGCTGCTCCAGTCTGCAATCCCACCAACAGTGCACTATGGTTCCTTTTTCTCTACAACCTCTCCAGTACTTGTTGTTTGTTGCTTTGTTTATGATGGCCATTCTGACAGATGTAAAGTGGTATCTCATTGTAGTTTTCATTCGCATCTCTCTGATGGGTAGTGATACTAAGCATATTTTCATATGTTTCTGGATCCTTTGTATGTCCTCCTTGGAGAAGTATCTGTTCAAGTCCTGCCCATTTTTTTTTTTAATAAGGTTGTTTGTCTTCCTGGAGTGGAGTCATGTGAGTTCTTTATATATTCTGGAGATCAAACCCTTGTCTGAGGTACCACTAGCAAAAATGTTTTCCCATAAGGTTGGTTCTCTTTTCATTTTAATGCTGTTTTCTTTAGCATGAAGATGCTTTTTCTTTTGATGAGATGCCATTTGTTTATTCTTTCCTTTATGTCCCTTGCCCTAGGGGACATATCGGTGAAAATATTGCTGCATTGAATATCTGAGATTTTCCTCCTCTAGGACTCTTATGGTGTCATGACTTACATTTAAGTCTTTCATCTACCTTGAACTTATTTTTGTGAATGATGAAAGTTGGTGATTGAGTTTCATTTTTTTTTTTTTGCACGTAGCTGTCCAGTTCTCCCAACACTATTTGTTGAAGAGACTATTTTTGCTCTATTTTATGCTGCTTTTCCTTGTTGAATGTTAATTGACTGTAGATACTTGGGTTTATTTCTGAGGTCTCTATTCCATTGGTCCATATGTCTGTTCTTATGCCAGTACCAAGCTGCTTTGATTACAGTATCTTTGTAATGCGCTTTGATGTCAGGTATTGTGATCCCTCGTACTTTGTTCTTGCTGAAAATTGCTGTGGGGATTTGGGTTTGTTTATGGTTCCATAAAAATTTTTGAAGTGTTTATTCTATATCTGTGAAATATGCTATTGGTATTTTAATAGGCATTGCATTGAATCTATGAATTGCTTTGGGTAGTGTGGACATTTTGATGATATTAGTTCTTCCCATCCATGAACATGGTACATGCTTTCATTTGTTTGTGTCTTCCTTATTTCTTTCTTCAGTGTTGTATAGTTTTCTGACTACATGTCTATTACCTCCTTGGTTAGGTTTATGCATAGGTACTTTATTTTCTTGTTGCTAAATCAAATGGGATTTTTCCCCCTGGTTTCTGTTTCTGATATTTTATTGTTGGTGTACAAAAATGCCTTTGATTTCTGAATATTGACTTTGTATCACGCTCTTTTGCCAAATTCATTTATTATGTCAAGTAGTTGTTTGGTGGAGTCTATAAGATTTTCTATGTACAATATCATGTCATCTGCAAACAATGACAGTTTTGCTTCCTACTTTACAATTTGGGTGCCTTTTATTTCTTTTTCTTGTCTAATTGCTGTGTCTAGGACTTCTAATACTATGTTGAATAGATGTGGTGAAAGTGGACATCCTTGTCTTCTTCCTGATCTTAGTGGGAAAGCTTTTAGTTTTTGCCCATTGAGTATGATGTTGGCTGTAGGTCTCATGTATATGGCCTTCATTATGTTGAGGAATGCTCCCTGTATTCCCACTTTGCTGAGTGTTTCTATCATAAATGGGTACTATACCTTATCAAATGCTTTTTCCACATTTGTTGATATGATCATATGACTTTTGTCTTTCCTTTAGTTTATGTGATATATTATGTTTATTGATTTGTGAATATTGTACCATCCTGGCATGCTTAAGATGAGTCCCACTTCATCATCGTGTATGATCTTTTTAATGTATTGCTGGATGTGGTTTGCTGATATTTCGTTGAGGATTTTAGCATCTATGCTTATCGGAGATATTAGTCTGCAGATTTCTTTCTTTGTTGTGTCTTTATCTGGTTTTGGGATTATCATAAAGTTGCCTTCATAAAAAGAGTTTGGGAGTTTCCTCCTTCTTGGATTTTTGGAATAATCTGAGAAGGACAGTGTTAGCTCTTCCTTTAGTGTTTTTTAAAGTTCTCCTGTGAAACCATCTGTTCTAGGGCTTTTGTGTGCCAGGAGATTTTTGATTATTGTTTCAATTTCACTAGCTTTATTGGTCTGTTCAGGCTTTCTGGTTCTGCTTTATTCAGTTTTGAAAGGTCATATTTTCCTAGAAATTTGTCCATTGCACCTAGATTTTCAAATTTCTTGTCATATAGTTCTTTGTAGTAGTTTATTACAATCCTTTGCATTTCTTTGGTAACAGTTTTAATCTCTCCTCTTCCATTTCTGATTGTATTTATTTGGGTTCTCTGTCTTTTTTTCTTGATGAGTCTGCTTAAAGGCAGATTTTGTTTATCTTGTCAAAGAACAAACTCCTGAATTTATTGAGCCTTAAAATTGTTCTCTTAGTCTCCAGGTCATTTAATTCTTCTCTGATCTTGGTTATTTCCTTCTTCTACTTGCTCTGGGCTGCCTGTTGTTGTTCCTCCAGTTCTTGTAGATGTAGGGTTAGGTTGTTTATTTAAAACATTTCTATTTTTTTAGGTAGGCCTGTATTACCATGAACATCCCTCTCAGGAATGCTTTCTCTGTATCCTATAAGTTTTGAACTGTTGTGAGTTCATTTTCATTTGTTTCCAGAAACTTTTTGATTTCTTCCTTGATCTCATTCTTGACCCATTCATTGTTTAATATCATGCTATTTGATCTCCATGAATTTGAGTATTTTTGAATTTTTTCCTTGAGGTGGGTTTCTAGTTTCAGTCCCTTGTGATCTGAAAAAATTCTTGATATGATTTCACTTTTTTTGAATTTGTTGAGGCTTCTTTTGTGTCCTATCATGTAGTCTATCTTTGAAAATTTTCCATGTGCATTTGAAAAGAATGTGTATTTTGTTTCTTTGGGATGAAAGGTTCTATATGTATCAGTTAAGTCCATTCGATCTAGGGCACTGTCCTCCAAGATTTTCCTTATATATTGGTATGGTCCTATGTTGGATGCTTATATGTTTATTTTGTGTTCTTGATTGATTCTTCCCTTGAGTATTATGAAGTGTCCTCTGGGTATTTTTTGAAGGCCATTGTTTTGAAGTCTCTTTTGTCTGATAGGAGTATTGCTACCCTAGCTTTTTTTGTTTGTTTGTTTTCCTGTCCATTTCCTTGGAATATTTTTTTTACAACCCTTCACTTTCAGTCTGTGTAGGTCTTTTGTTCTGAGGTGGGTCTCTTGTAGGCAACATATCTGCAGGTCATGATTCCTTATCCATGCAGCTACTTTATGGCTTTTGATTGGAGCATTTAACCAATTACATTTAAGGTTATTATTTCTAAGTACTTATTCATTACCATTTTGCTTCCCTCATACCTGTGCTCCTCTCTTTCTCTCTTTTTCTTCCTTTTCTTAATGCAGAGCCTGTGGCATATCTTGCAGTCCTGGTTTGATGTAGGTGTATTCCTTCAGCCTTTTTTTGCCTAGGAAACTCTTTATATCACCTAACATTTTAATTGAGAGCCTTGCTGGATAGAGTAGTGTTGGTTGCAGGTCTTTAGTATTCATTACTTGGAATATTTCTTGCCATTCCCTTTTGGACTGTAGTATTTCCATTGAGAACTCATCGAATCCTATTTCTTCCCTTTCTAAGGCAATTTTAGATTTGGGAAAAGCCAGAAGTTACAGGGCTGTAGGGCATCTGAATCACCTGGGTACTTGGATGTTTTGCAATAAATCTCTCCATGAGATGTGATGAACAAGCAGGCATGCTGCCATGATGAAGCTGCCAATCACCAGTTGCCCATAGCTGTGGCCTTCTACGTCACTGGAATAGTTTCTGCAGAGGAATGTTCAAGCTTAATGCAAAATTTGATGCAGATTCATTGTTCTACCTGCTCAATCATTTTGAATGTGACAGCCACACAGTAAACATGCTCACTGAACAGTGTCTACCACCCCCACTGACTAGTATAGTGGAGTTGTCACTGTTCACGCATGCTCATTTCAGTCCACTCTCTTTGGCTGCCAGGTTACAATGATGTCATGCAAACCATTCTCATTATATTAACAATGGTTGGACTTTTTCCAGACAGATCTTGTATGTGTATGCACACATTACACATATACACACAGAAATATGAGTAAATGTATACAAAACAAATGTAGCAGATAATATGAGCAAATTAAAAAGTATCACTATCTTTAAAACTTTTCTTGAAGTAAAATGTAGCCATTATTGAAGTATGAGAGCAAAAGCTAACAATACAGTGGGTATGATTATGGGTACAAAATATGATGTTAGGGCATTTACAATGGAAGGAACAAAAGAAATTAGAAAATAAAGGACTATAAATGTTAACTGGTTTATTTGAACAACTGTAATTCCATGAGTTATGTGTATTCTTTTTGAACACAAAAAGAAAGGATCCTATATAAAAAGGTGGGCAGAGACACTGGAGATGTCAAAACCAGAATGATTATTAAATTAAAGCTGAAAATGAGTTATGAAATATTGATATCTAACATCCAGGTAAAAAGGCTAACTGGTTTTTTAAGTTTCTTGAAAATAACTTTTGAGGAAAGAAGTTAAGAATCTTACCTAGAAAAAATTCAAACCAATTGTCACTATAAAAGTCTAGTCTTTAGGAAAATATTTTTGAAGAACATTTTAGAGGATTCAACTATTCATGTATTAATTATTAAAAGGTCCTGGCTCCTTCTCATCTATCTGGTTCCCTCCCACTAACCTGGACAGTGTCTCCTTAACACTTCTTCCTCCTCCACAGCCCATGGTTCTTCTTGCTCCAACTTAAAAATCAGATAAGGTTTGGTGAATGGACAGCCTGTCAAAGGGAAATGACATATAATTTAGGCATATACTAGAACAAAGAATTATTCAAGAATTGAGGCTGTCCCAGGGAAACAAGTTTTTCTGAAGGACAAGAAAAGTGTGGTTCCTGGGGATGCTGCCCCCTCCCAGAGTCATAACCAAAAAGGACCTTTTGTCCTGAAAGCTGCAGCATGCACATTCACATGAATAAAGGATCTAAAGGCTAAATTCAATTTAACATTTGAAGGTTCCTACACCTCAGAAAATTGGGAGGAAAAAGCAACTTTACTCCAAGAATTTGGGTTATACAATAAACTACTCTTACCTACTGTGATTAGGTTGTTATAGTTTTCTAGCATCACATTCCAGTATAGGTTCCTTTGAGCAGAATCCAACTGCTGCCACTCTTCCTGGGTGAAGTCAATAGTCACATCTTTGAATGTCACTGTTCCCTGTAACAACACACTTCTACTCAGTTTGAATTCATCCATCTTAGATGATGTGGAAAAAACATACTGAACTGAGTTCTCATGTTATGCACAGGTAAGAGGTATAAAAATTTACCTGTTTTAAAAAAACTTCTAAAAGAAAAACATTTCATTAGCAATATCTTGTCAAGTTATGTTCATTCACTGAATTAGCAAGCACATATCTTTAATAACCACCATGGGTTAAAGAGGTCTTACGCACCAATTTATACTGAGTGCGAAGATGGGCAAATATAAAACTTTATTCAACTTAATTGGTTTGGGGATTCTCTAGATGTCTGTGATTCAATGAGGTAGGAAAAAATATGAAGTCAGGATCTGGATGGAACAGAAGCAGGGAGAGAAGGATATACAAAATTTGTGGTATGGTAGAACATCCAACTGAAATAGAATAGGAGGCCTTGATAACTACCTTGGAGACCATAACAAACACCTTGTCAGGCACAGTGGAACATTAATAAGGTATGCATAGAACCTAAACCTAGAGCCAGGAAGGGAAGATGTAAGAATAATAATCTGTCTGTTAAGTTCTAGTCATAGAACCCAGGGCCAAAAGAGGAGGATGTGAAATTGCAAGCACCCTGCGTTCAACATTCCCATGAAGAAAGAAAACAGAACACCTGCTGAGCAAAAACTAGCTGAAATCAAGCTATCAAGATCACTGGGTGTCAATTAAAGACAAAGAACCTTTTTGTTAGACCTAGGCTAACAGAAACTCAAAACCCAGCAGAATCCAGCAAGCCTATAAAACCTCTTTTTCTCTCACCTTGGCATTACTCTGGTTCTGACATGCAGTTTCTGCCCTCTGCAGAACTGAAATAAATCTTACTTTCATTATTGGCATCTCTGAAATAAATTATTTTATTTAAGGAGACAAGAAACCAAGTGGTTCTGGTCCAGTTCAGTATCATGACTAGAGATATACATTGACATATTGTTGAACACATTGTTCTTTAGATCAGGAGAAACCTAGAATGAAATGAGGAATGTTCATTAGCTTACACTAGGTGTCTGAAGCCATGAAAATAGGCTATGATTGCTTAGAGTTCACATACGTTGAAAAAAGATAGCTACAGACAGAATCACACAAATACCACCAAAGAAAAAATTCATAAAGTTTTTCTCATGCTCTGAACTAAAATTATAAGTAGAATTAAGAGAAAAGATTATTAAGAAAGAGCTTTGAATAAGTTTCAGAAATGAGAGGCTGGTGAAAAATTTCTTGAAAGTGGTATGAATTAAATATGAGAAATATTATGTATTTTTCCTAATTAAAAACTTAACTGGTCAAAGAAATATAAATATAACCAAAAAATCTTCAACAGCACTAGAACAAAGGAAGCTGTCCATATTTTCTGCCCTTTAGGAATTTCTATGAGTAATGGGTAAGATAAAAAGAGAGCACTAAGAGCCTTGGCCAGGTGGCTCAGTTGTTTGGAGCATCATCCCATGAACCAAAGGTTTGCAAGTTCAGTTTGTAGTCAGGGCACATGCCTGGGTTGAAGGTTTGATCACCAGTGAGGCTTGTACAGAGGCAATCAATCAATGTTTCTCTCTCACATCGATGGTTCTCCTGTCTCTCTCCCTTCCCATCTCTCTAAAAATCAATAAATATATCCTCAGGTGAAGATTAAAGAAATAAATACAAAAAGAAATCAGGAGCTAATTCACAATCGCTGTTTCTAAAAATTTATTTCTGGGTCCTAAAAGGATACTATGAACATAAACATTCACCAACACTAAGTGTTTGGAGTAGGCTGTGGCCTAATGGTAAATCATCTTTTGGAACCCTTTTCTGTTGAAGATTAAGGCCTTTGAAATAAACAGGTTTAAGAAACCAAAGGCAATTATGGCTGAATAAGACATCCTTTATTAGTTTTCCTCTCTCCCACACCAATAATTTGGCATCCATCCATGGACAAAAGTGCCTTTGTGGGAGCTGTGGGATCCAGCACCATATACCATGGGGATCAGAAAGACTTTCGCCCGACCATGTATTGGATAATAGGTATACAGACCTTAGTCCCAGCTCTGGACCCTGCGGGAGGTCATGAACCAACTCTAGTCCCTCTTGGCCATGGTCCAGAAGCTCCTGGAAAAAAACTACCTCAGACAATCACCCACGAGTGACAGGTCTACAGAAGAAAAGTTCTAGTTCACCACTAGAGTAAAAATTGTGTTTCGACTCATCAGAAATAGTAAGAGAAACAGTTTGACTTGACTCACATCACCTGTCTGTCAGTGTAGCATAGATTAGGGACATGAGAGATCCTCTGGGCCTGTGATCTCATCTCATAGCAACTGAGCACCTGGCTTCCTAGCTGTGCAGGATATTGCCAAATTAGCTGATTTCAATCTTGTCCCATCCAGGGGGCTGAATTCTGAGCTTAATAATGGGGGAAGAAAAAGTCTTGGAGACTTTTGTTGAGCATTAAAGGGGCACAGATCCTACTAACTGTATTGCAGACTCCAAGAAGCCTGTCCATGGGCGGCTTCTGGGTATGCTTTGCCTCTAGATTCCCCCAAATGCTCACAGGTACCTCAGAGATTTGAAGGCCTCACCCACACACAACCCGACCCTGTAACTGACTCCATGTTCATGTTCCTGGTGGTGGTGGAAGAACTTTGGCAAATGACTAGTGAGCATGTGCAGAGAGCCAGCCTGAATCTACAAGCAAGGGAGAGAGCACAGACATGAGCTTTAGCACTGCCTTTGGGAAAACAAAAGAGAGGTTCTCAGCAAGCATTCTGTATAGTGTGTTGCAGGGTAAAGAGAAGGCACACAAGCTTAAGAATTCTGCCACAAGAGAGAGCAAGAAGAGTGGAGTGGGTATAGCCATAAAAGCTCTGAGAAAATCTCAGAATCCCTAGCAGAATTGATGAAAGTTATTTCTTTTCTGAAAGTAGTAGTAAAAACTGGAGAATGAGACTGTTACTTCAATGCAAAACTTTAAGGGACCTATAAGACAGCCAGAAAACAATGAATAAGATGGCAGGAGTAAGTCCTTACCCACCAATAATTACTCAAAATGTAAACTGATTAGATTTTCCAATCAAAAGATATAAAGTGGATCAATGGATAAAAAAGAAGATCCAGCTATATGTTGTCTACAAGAGACTCACTTTAGCTTAAAGTATACGCACAGGCATAAACTAAAGGGATGGTAAAAGATATTCCATGCAAGTGGGAAATAAATAAGAGCAGTGGTAGTTACACCTATATCAGACGATACAGACTAAGACAAAAAAAAATTAACAAGCAACAAAAAAAAAGGTCATTAGAAAATGATAAAGTGGCCCTAAACAGTGGGGCTCAGTTGGTTGGGTCATTATCCTGCAAAGTAAAAGGTTGCTAGTTTGATTCCTCCTCAGGGCACATGCCTGTGTTGCAGAATTCAGTCTCTGGTCAGGGTGTATACAAGAGGCAACTGATATATGTTTCTCTCTCACATCGATGTTTCTCTCCCTCTCTTTCACCCTTCCCTCCAAAAAAATAAATAAATAAAATATTTTTAAAAAGAAAATAATAAAGTGCTCAATTCATTATGAAAATACAACAACAATAAATATATATGCACCCAATATTGGAGCATCTAAATAATAGGCAAATACCAATAGATCTGAAGGGAGAAATAGGCAACAGTACAATAATGAGACTTTAACCCTACTTTTAACTATGAATAGATCATGGAGACAGAAAATCATACATGAACACACTGAATTTGAACTATACTTTAGCCCACATGCACCTAACAGATATTTAAAGAATATTCTATCCAAAATCATCAGGATACATATTCTTCCAAGTATATACAGAATATCATATAGGACAGAACATTTGCTGTATCACAAACAAGTCTTAGCAAATTGAGGATGACTGAAATCATACCAAGTATCTTTTCTGACCACAGTGGGATGAAACTGGAAACCAGTTACAGAAGAACAGGAAGAAATTTCACAAATATGTAAAAATTAAACAACATACTCCAACAACTAATGGCTCAAAGAACACATCAAAGGGGAAATAAAAATATATCTTGAAACAGATGAAAATGGAAACACAGAATACAAAAAGTTAGGAGATGCAGCAAAAAGTACTAAGAGGGAAGTTAATAGCAACAAATGCCTACATGAAGAAAAAAGATTTCAAATAACACGTTACACTTCGAGGAACTGGAAAAAAAGAACTAACTTCAAAATTAGAAGAAAAGGAATAACAAAGATCAGAACAGAAATCAATAAAATGCAAATAAAAAACATTAGAAATAATCAACAAAATTAAGGCTGATTTTTTGAAAGATAAACAATATTGACAAAACTCTAACTAGACTAAGAAACATAGAAGAGTGAAATGAATAAAATCAGAAATGAAAGAGACATTAAAATTGATACCACAGAAATGCAAACAATGATAAGAGACTATTGTAAATGAATATATGACAACAAATTAAATAACTTTAAGAAAATGAATAAATTTCTATAAACATACAACTTACCAAGACCAAGTCATGAAGAAAGAGAAAATTTGAACAGACTAATAACAAGTAAGGAGACTGAATCACTAATCAAAAAATCTTCCAACAGATAAAAACTCGGACCAGCCCTGGCTGGTGTGGCTCAATGGATTGAGTGCGGGCTGTGAACCAAAGGGTCGCCAGTTTAATTCCTAGTCAGGGCACATGCCTGGGTTGCAGGCCAGGACCCCAATGAGGGCCATGCAAGATGCAACCACACATTGATGTTTCTGTCTCTCTCTTTCTCACTCCTTTCCCCTCTCTCTAAAAATAAATAAATAAAATATTAAAACAACAACAACAACAACAACAACAAAAAAAAAAAAACCTCAGGACCAGATGGTTTCCGTAGAGATTTTCACTGAATATATAAAGAATAAAAATGAATGCCAATCCTATTCAAACTCTTCCAAAAATTAAAGTAGAAGGAACATTCTCAGGCCCCTTTTGAAGCCAGTTTTACCCTATACAAAAACCAAATAAGGACATTATAAAAGAGAAAACTACAGACCAATATCCAGAAAAATATAGATGCAAATTCTCAACAAAAGATTAGTAAATCAAATCAACAGCACATTAAAAGAATTGTAAAATATGATCAAGTGGGATTGATTCCTGGGATACAAAGATGGTTCAATATATATATATCAATAAATGTGAAACATCACATTATCAGAATGAAGGATAAAATAACATGGCCATCTCAACATATGCAGAAAAATCATGCAAAAAGCATCATTTTATGATAAAAACTCTCGACAAGTTGAGTTTTTACAAGTATAAGTAACATAACTTTACATAATAAATGACATACATGACAAGCCACAACTAAAACTGTACTCAATGTGGAAAGACTGAAATTTTTCTTCTAAGAACAGGAACAAGACAACACAGTACTGGGCAACTTAAATAGAGCAATCGGGCAAAAAGAAGAAATAAAAGGCATCCAAATCAGAAAAGAACAAGTAAAATTATCTGTGCTTGCAGGTGCCATAATCCTATATATATACAATCCTAAAGGCTCCATCAAACTGTGAGAATGAATCAATGAATTCAACAGAATAGCAAAATAAAAAACCAACATACAGCAATCAACTGAATATATACATTAACAATAAAATATCTATAAAAGAAATAAAGAAAACAATCCCATTCCCAATAGCATGAAAAACAGTAAAGTACTTAAACATAATTTTAACCAAGAAAGTAAAGATAGGTACAACAAAAACTGCAAGACTTTGCTAAAAAGAAAAAGTCACAAACAAATGGAAAGATATCTCATTGACATAGATCGCAACAATTAATATTGTTAAAATGTCCACACCTTTCCAAGCCATCTAAAGATTCAATGCAATCCCTATTAAAATTTCAATACATTTTTTCACAGAAATTACCCCCAAAATCCTAAAATTTGCATAGAACCACAAAAGACCCTGACTACTCAAGGCAATCCTGAGAAAGAATAACAAAGATAGAAGCATCACCTTTCCTGATTTCAAACTTTAGTACAAAGCTACAGTAATCAAAACAATATGGTACTGGCATAAAAACAGAATCGAGAGACTAGTAATACACTCATGCATTTGGTCAACTAATGATAGAAAATAGAGAATACTCAATAGGAAAAGTAGGCTCTTCAATAAATGATGCTGGGAAAACTTGAAAAATCACATGTTGAAGAATGAAATTAGACCCCTATCATACAACACTCATTAAAATGAACTCAAAACAGGTTAAAGATTTGAACATTAGACCTGAAACCATAAAACACCTAGAAAATGTAGGGAAAAAGCTCCTTGATATTGGTCTTGTTGATGACACTTTGGATATGATACCAAAAAGCATAAGCAACAAAAGCAAAAATAAGAAATAGTGCCACAGCACACTAAAAAAACTTATACACAGCAAAAGAAATAATCAACAAGTGAAAAGGCAATTGATGGAATTAAAGAAATTATTTGTAAAATGTGTATGTGATAAGGGATTAATGTCCTAAATATATAAAGAACTCATACAACTCAGTAGCCAAAAAAAAAAAAAAAATCTAATAAAAAAATGGGCAGAAGACCTGAAAAGGCATTTTTCCAAAGACATACAAATAACCAACAGTTACATGAAAAGAACTTTGACATCACTATCATCAGAGAAAAATGATGATCATCTCAAAACCACAATGAGATCTCACATCTGTTAAAACGACTATCATTGAAAAGACAATGGATCAGTGTTGATAAGGATGTGGAGAAAAGGGTATTTTCTGCATTACTGATGGGAATGTAAACTGATACAGCCACTACACAAAACAGTATGAAGGTTCTTCAAAAAAATAAAGTAGAAATACCATATGACCCACCAATCCAACTTCTGGATATATAGCTAAAGGAAATGATACAGGATCTGAAAGAAACATCTATACTGCCATGTTTATTGCAATATTATTCAGAATAACCAAGATCTAGAAACAACTTGGTCTCTGTCTACAGATATGACATACAACTGAATATTACTCCACCATGAGAAAAAAGGAAATGCTGCTCTTTGGGACAATATGGGTTTACCTTGAGGGCATTAAGCTAAGTGAAATAAGTCAGAGAGACAAATATTGTGTCTTACTTATATGTGTAATCAAAAAAGTCACACTCATAGAAACAGACTAGAATGATGATTATTAGGGCTGTGGTTAGAAGAAATGGGGAGATTTTGGTTACTGAGTTGATCACAAAATTCCAGTTATGAAGTGAATAACTGTGATGTCAGATAAATGGTGGCATGAGAGATCCCTATTGGTCTCTCCCCCCTGAAATTTCAACAAGTTGAAGAACTGTAACTCAACAAAAGAATCCCTGCTCAACATACAGGCATGCCTGAGATATGCATGCATTGAAGCATCTAAAGGTGGGCAAGCACCAACAAACAGAAAAGACAAAATGGGAGGAGGGCTCAGACTGGCCACAGACTCAGCCATGCACCTGGGAGCTCACAGCAAGCTCAGCCAAAAAAGGAGAGTAAGCTGGCTATGACTGATGCTTCCTTCAGCTGGGAGAAGCAGAGATACTTGGTGGGCACTCCTGCAGGAGTGAGCAGTGCAAACTATGGCTGAGAAAAGAGACCTAGGCAAGGACACAGCATAGGGGCTCTGCAGCAGTTTTCAGGCAGTTGGCATTCCAGACAAAGATAGAAAACCACAGAGTACTACCACCATGTAAACTCCCAAAACTTGCATCCAGTCACCCTTGGTGCTGGGTTGCAGAACAGATTATTTGTAAACTGGAGAACTATTACTACAGAATCACTATTTCCCCTGAGTAAAGGTTGCTTTCTGTGACTGCTCCCCAGTTGGGGCACCTGTGGAAGGTACCTCACAGAGGACTGAGGTCACTAATACCAAGAAAACAAACAAAAAAGGCAGCTGGGACTCCTCTAGACAACTGCACCCTCAAGGATCATGGCTATACTAATGGCAACCATAGAGGTCAGTTTTGGAATTTCACAGAACTAAAAAACTAGTGATTTGCTGCCATCTACTTGGAAAATAATAGAAAGACCTCTTTAGGCCACTAATACATGGATACCTAGACAGAAAGAAACACATCAAATACCATAAGTCACCAAGGTATCAATGCAGCTCAGAATGAATATAAAAACTCCCAGGAATCAAACTTAAACACATGGAAATATATGGTATAAATGACAAGAGAATTCAAGATTGCAGTTCTGAAAATACTCAACAAGATGCAATAAAATACACATAGTCTATAGTAAATGGGATTCTTTCCTAGTTTCTCTTTCTGATATTTCACTGTTGGTGCACAAAAATGTCATCAATTTCTGAATGTTAACTTTGTATCCCACTATCTTGCCAAATTCACTTATTAGGCTGAGTAGTTTTTTAGTGGAGACTATAGGGTTTTCTATACTAAAATGTATACTATCATGTCCTCTATGAATAACAACAGTTTTAATTCCTCCTATCCAATTTGGTTTTCTTTTTCTTGTTGATCACTGTGGCTAGAACTTTCAGAACTATGTAGACTAAGAGTGATGAAAGCAGACACCCTTGTCTTATTCATGATCTTAAGGAAAAAGCTTCTAGTTTTTGTCTGTTGAGTATAATGTTGGCTGTAGGTTTCTCATCTACAGCTTTTATTATGTTGAGGTATGCTCCCTCTATTCCTATTTTGCTGAGAGTGTTTATCATAAATGGGTGTTGGATTTTATTTAAAAAATCCTGTTTACTATAGCAACAACAAAAATAAACTATCTAGGAATAAATTTAAGCAAGGAGGTAAAACACCTGTACTTGGAAAACTATAGAACACTGAAAAAAGAAATGGAAGAAGATACAAATAAATGGAAGCACAAACCAGGTTCATGGATTAGAAGAATTAACATGATCAAAATGTCCATACTACCCAAAGCAATTAATAGATTCAACACAATTCCTATTGAAATACCAATGGCATATTTCATAGATCTAGAGCAATTATTTCAAAAAATGTATATGGAACCAAGAAAGACCCCAAAGAGCCTGGGCAATCTTCAGAACAAAGTACAAAGTATGAAGGATCACAATACCTAATATCAAACTATAATACAATTCTACTGTAATCAAAACAGTCTGGTCTTGGCATAAGAACAGACACATAGATCAATGGAACAGAAAAGAGAACACAGAAATAAACCCAAGTCTCTATGGTCAATTACTATTTGACAAAGGGGGACATAAGCATAAAATAGAGTAAAAATAGCCTCTTCAATAAATCGTGTTGGGACAACTGGAGTGGTAAAAAACAAAAAAATGAAACTAGACCACCAATTTATACCATACACAAAAATAAACTCACAATAAATAAAAGACTTAAATATAAGTCATGATACCACAAAAGTCTTGGAGGAAAACATAGGCAGGAAAAATCTCACATATGCTGTGTAGAAATATTTTTGCTGATATATATCCTAGGGCAAGGGATATAAAGGGAAATAAACAAATTGGACATCAACTAAAAAGCTTCTGCACACCTGAAGAAAACATCATCAAAATTAAAAGGGAACCAACTGTATGGGAAAATGTATTTGCCAATGATACATTGGACAAGGGTTTGATCTCCAAAATATAAAGAAGAACTCATTCATCTTAACATCAAGAAGACAAACAATGCAATTAAGAAGTGAGAAACGGGCCTGAATAGACATTTCTCCAAGGAAGACATACAAAGGGCCCAGAGACATATGAAAGGATGTTCAGCATCACTAGCCATCAGAGAGATGCAAATTAAAACCACAATGACAGATCACCTCACACTGCTCAAAACTGCCATCAATAAATCAACAAACAAGTGCTGGCAAAGTTGTAGAGAAAAGGGAACCCTAGTGCACTACTGATAGGTATGCAGACTAGTGCAGCCACTGTAGAAAACAGTATGGAATTTCCTCAGAAAACTAAAAATGGAACTGTCTTTTGACCAACCAATTCTGCTGCTGGAAATATACCCTAAGAATCCTTGAACACCAATTCAAAAGAACTTATGCACCCCTATGTTCATGGCAGTGCTACTTACAATAGCCAAGTACTGGAAACAGCTTAAGAGTCCATCATCAAATGAATGGATCAAAAACTGTGGTACATTTACACAATGGAATACTACACAGCAGAAAGAAAGAATGAACTCCTGCCTCTTGCAACAGCATGGATGGAATTAGAGAATTTTATGCTAAGTGAAATGAGTCATTCGGTGAAAGACAAATACCATATGATCTCATCCAAAAAGAGGAATCTAATGAAAAAATAAACTAATGACTGAAATAGAACCACAAGCATGGAAACATGGAACAGATTGACAGTAACTAGATGCAAAGAGGAAGAAGGTTAATGATGGAAAGAAGGGGAAGGGACTAGTCAAAGAACATGTATTAATGACCCATGAACATGGACAACAGTGTGGGAACTGACTGTGGCAGTGGAGGGTAGGATGGGCAGAGGAGGGTAAAGGGGGAAAAACTGGGACAACTGTAATAGAATAATAATAATAAATGACAAAAAAGTACAGTCAATATAATGCACTCAAAAACAAATTAATGAAAAAACTGGTACTTTAACAAAGAGATTGGGACTTAAAAAAAGAATCAAACAGAAATCCTGGAGATGAAGAATTCAATGATGGAAACTAGAAATGAAATAGTGAGCACAGAAGTAAACCTGACCAAATGAAGGAAAACATAGTGATATCAAAAATAGAAACTTAGATATGATGCAGAGGGAAGAAGAGACAAACCTGATCATAAAAAAATAATAATAAAGCTCTACAAGAACTATCTGAGTCCATCAGAAAAAATATATATAAGAATGATGGGCATACCAGAAGAAAGGAGAGAGAGAAGGGAATGGTGAGGTTATTCAAACAAATAGTGAGTGAGTACTTCCTGAACCTATGGAAAGAACTTAGACCCTTGAATCCAAGGAGCAAAAAGAACACCTAGCTACCTCAATACAAAGAGTACTTCTCCAAGGCACATTGTAGTAAAACTGTCAAAAAGTAATGACAAAGAATTGCCAAAGCAGCCAAGGAAAAAGGGAAGTGACCTAAAGGAAAGATCATTATGTTATCATCTGACTTCTCAACAAAAACTCTAAAAACCAGAGGAGTGTAGACCCAAACACTCAAACTACTGAAAGAGAGAATTACCAGCGAAGAATAATATATCCACTAAAGTTATC
This sequence comes from Anoura caudifer, assembly GCA_004027475.1. Taxonomy (NCBI): domain Eukaryota; kingdom Metazoa; phylum Chordata; class Mammalia; order Chiroptera; family Phyllostomidae; genus Anoura; species Anoura caudifer. The sequence goes on from PVKU01005800.1 coordinate 59,904, forward strand.
CTCGAAACAGGAAGGAGAGTTACTTTTCCAGAAATACAGAGGCTGAGGAAATTTATCATCATAAGATCTCTAGGACAGGAAATACTCAAGGGATTATTCTAACTGAAAAAATAACAAAAGGTCATAAAACCATGAGTAAGATCACCAAAAAACTTACTGCATAAACAGGAATAATTTGTGATAACAAAAAATAAAAAGGCAGGGGGTAAAGGACTGAATTTTCAAAGGAGAATGTTGACCAGATGAAATCAAAAGAAAAATAACTACTGTACTTCTGAAATTTATTTTTCATAAGCCTAATGGTAACCACAAACAGGAAACCCAAAACTAAGACATATGGCTTTAAAAGGAAAGGAAAGAAGTGTGGAATACCACCAAACAAAACAACGTACAGGAACACAAAGGAAAAGAACCAATTAGGACACAAAGCTACCAGAGAGCAAACAATAAAATGGCTATAGAAAATTCTCACACATCAATAACTATCCTAATTGTAAATGAACTAAATTCACCAAGAACAAGGAAGAGAGTAGCAGTCTGCAATAAAAAACAAAAACAAACCCACAGCCTAACTTCAGGAGACACATCTCAGCTCCAAAACAAAGGTAGATTCAAAGTAAAAGGGTGTAAAATGATTCTCCAAGAAAATAATATCCACAGAAAATCAGCTGTATCCATACTTATATTGGACAAAATAGATTTCAAGATAACAAAGGTTATAGGAGACAGATGAAGATGGATATTTTATAATGATAAAGAAAACACTGCATCAAGAAGCCATAACCCTTCTGAATATACAAGCACTCAAAATCAGAAAGCACCAAAATATATTAAAGCAACTACAAACAGAACAAGAGGAAGAAAGTTACAAAAATACAATCATAGTGGGGGGCATTAGTACTCCATTAACAGCTCTAGATAGATCATCCAAACAGAAAATCAATAAAGAAATATTAGCCTTAATGACACATGAGACCAAATGAGCATAATTGACATTTACAGAGCCTTTCATCCCAAAACATATTATACACTTTTCTTCAGTGCACATGGAACATTCTCAAGGATAGAATATATGGGTCACAAAACTATTCTCAACAAATTCAATTGCAATCACACCAAGCATATTCTCTGAACACAATGCCTTGAAATAAAAAATCAGCTGGAATAAAGAGGTAAAGAAATTAACAAATATGTGGAGATTAAACAATTACTAAAAACTGATGGAAAAAATAAAACATAAGATCAAGAAATATATAGAGATGAGTGGGCTGGGATGGGAGTAAAAGACAGAAAACTGTACAAGAACAACAATTAAAATAAAATTAAAAAAGAAATATATAGAGATGAATGAGAATGACAATACAACATATCAAAGCTTCTGGAATGCAACAAAAGCAGTAATATGAGGAAAATTTATATTATAAAAGGCTTATCTCAAAAAATGAGAGAATTCCAAGTATAAAACCTAACATTGTATCTTAAAGAACCGTACAAAAGGCATCCCAAAGTAACCAGAAGGAAGGAAATAACAAACTTAGGGCAGAAATGAATTAAATAGTGAACAAAAAGACTACACAAAAAATTAATACAATGAAGGCCTAATTCTTTGAAAAGATTAATAAAATTAACAAACTCTTGCCTAGATGTACTTAAAAAAGAGGAAAGACTCATACAAACAAAATCAGAAATGAAGAGAAGTTACCACAGGTATCACAGATATACAAAGGATAATACCAGAATACTATGTAAGATTATATGCCACAATATGCAAACTATTAACGTAATATACCACATTAACAAAAGAAAACAATCATATACTCATCAAAAATGCAGAAAAAGCATTTGATAAGATGCAACATCCATTTATCATTAAAACACTCAATAAAATACATGAAGAAAGCACCTCAGGTAATAAATGTCAGATATGACAAACCCTCAGGCAATATCATACTCAATGGTGAAAAACTGGAAAGCTTTTTCTCTAAAATCAGGAACAAGACAAGGATGTTCACTCTCACCACTCTTATTCAACATAGTTACGAAAGTTCTAGCAAGAGCAATCAGGCAAGAAAAAGAAATAAAGGGCATCCCAAGTGGAAATGAAGATTTAAAGTGTTACTTTTTTGCAGAAGATTCTGTGCATAGAAAACCCTAAAGACTCTACTAAAAAAACTATTAGAAACAATTAGCAAACACAGTAAAATTGCAGTACACAAAATCAATGTACAAAAATTCACTGCTTTCCTGTATGCTAACAATGAAACTACATTAAAGGAAATGAAAAAACAATTCTTTTTGAAATTGCAACAAAAAAAAATAAAATACCTAGGATTAAATTCATGAATGGATTGAAAGATGTATATACTGAACTACTGAGTATTATTAAAAGATATTGAAAAAGACACAATAAATTGAAAAGATATTCTGTGTTCATGGATTGGAATAATCAATATGGTTAAAATGGCCATATTACTCAAAGCAATATATAGATTTACTACAATCCCCAACAAAATCTCAATGCCTTTTTTTTAATAGAACAAAAAAGAACAAAATTGAGACTTCCGGCCAAGATAGAGCGTCGGTAGACACACTGTGCCTCCTCATACACCCAAAGGGACAACAACAATTTAAAAACAAAAAAAACAACCAGAACTGACAGAATATTGAACTGTATGGAAGTATGATAACCAAGGAGTTAAAGAAGACATACATTCATCCAGACCGATAGGAGGGGTGGAGTCGGTAGCCAGGGCAGAAAGGACTCATGGCAAGGTGGCCACTGGCGGACCCAGTGAGTGGGGGATGTGGAGCAGGACACGCAAGGCTGCAGCTGGCTCGCAAGGCAGCAGTGGGCAGACCTGGTGAGGTGTTGAATTGTGGACCCAGTGGTCCCACAGTCATCAGCAGATAAACTGGGAGAAACACCTGGGGACTGGGACAGACTGCACAATCCAGGGCCCCAGCCCAGGGAAATAAAGCCTCAAACTACTGACTAAAAACACCTGTGAGGGTTGAGGCAGCAGCAGAAGAAACTCCCAACATCACAGGAGAATTCATTGGAGAGACCCACAAGGTCCCAGAATGTACACAAACCCAACCACACAGAAATCAGCACCAGAAGGGCCCAAATTGCTTGTGGGAAGCAGAGGAAGTGATGAAATCCAGCAGAGAGCAATGGAAGTGCCATTCTTCCCTCTCGGACCCCTTCCCCACATACAGCGTTACAACACAGCAATGTGGGTTACCCCACCCGGGTGAATAACCTAAGGTTATACCACTCACTATGTAACAGACATATCAAGACAAAAAAAAAAAAAAATGGCCCAAGTGAAAGAATATCGAAGCTCCAGAAAAACTACAACTAAGCAACGAAGAGATAGCCAACCTATCAGATGCACAGTTCAAAACAATGGTAATCAAGATGCTCACAGAATTGTTTGAATTTGGTTACAAATTACTAGCAAAAATGAAATCTACTCTAAGTCAAATAAAGCAAAATGTACAAGGAACCAATAGTGATGGGAAGGAAACGGACTCAAATCAATGGTGTGGACCAGAAGAAAAAAAGAAACATCCAACCAGAAAAGAATGAGGAAACAAGAATTCAAAAAAATGAGGAGAGGCTTAGGATCCTCCAGGACATCTTTAAACATCCCAACATCCAACTTATAGGGGTACCAGAAGGGGAAGAGGAAGAGCAACAAGTGGAAAACTCATTTGAAAAAATAATAAAGAACTTCCCCACTCTGGCAAAGGAAATAGACTTCCAGGAAGTCCAGGAAGCTCAGAGAGTCCCAAAGAAGGTGGAGCAAGGAGGAACACACCAAGGTACATCATAATTACACTACCCAAGATTAAAATGAAGGAGTGAATTCTAGAAGCAGCAAGAGAAAAGGAGACAGTTACCTACAAAGGAGTTCCCATCAGACTGTCAGCTGATTTCTCAAAAGAGACCTTCCAGGCAAGAAGGGACTGGAAAGAAGTATTCCAAGTCATGAAAGTCAAGGACCTACATCCAAGATTGCTCTATCCAGCAAAGCTTTCATTTAGAATGGAAGGGAAGATAAAGCACTTCTCAGATAAGGTCAAGTTAAAGGAGTTCATCATCACCAAGCCCTTATTATATGAAATGTTAAAGAGACTTTTAATCTCAGAAAAAGAAGATAAAAAATATGACAGTAAAAAGACAGCAAACTCACAGATATTAACGACCACACTTACAACAAAAGCAAACTAAGCGGACAACTAGAATAGGAGCAGAAACACAGAAATGGAGATCACATGGAGGGTTAGCAACAGGGGAGTGGGAGGAGGAGAGAGGGAGACAAGGTACAGAGAATAAGTAGCACAGATGGTGGGTAGAAAATAGACAGGGGGAGGATAAGAATAGTGTGGGAAAAGTAGAAGCTAAAGAATTTATGACACATGGACATGAACTAAAGGGGGGAATGTGGGTGGGAGGGGGTGTGCAAGGTGGAGGGGAATGATGGGGGAGAAATGGGACAACTGTGATAGCATAATCAATAAAATATATTTTTAAAAAATTGGACATTGCAGAGCACCTGGCCACATCTCCCAAGAAAATATACAAATGGCCAATAGATACATGAAAAGATGTTCAACCTCTTCTTGAAAAGGTTTTTAGTAGCAATTAGGGGAATTAAAATAAAAATTACAATGATATACCACTCCATACCCATTAGAATAGGTATTATCAACAAGACAAATAATAAGTGTTGGAGAGAAAAGACCTCTCATTCACTGCTGGTGGGAATGTGCACTGCTACACCCAGTGTACACTATGGAAAACAGTCTAGCAGTCTCTCAAAACATTAATAGAGTTACCATATGACCCAGCAATCACTCTCTGGGATAGCTACCTGAAAAACTCAAAAACATGTACTTACAAAGATACATGCACCCCTATGTTCATTGCAGCATTATCCACAGTGGCCAAGACATGAAGACAACCTAAGTCTTCTTCAATAGAGGACTGAATAAAGATGTGGTATACATATACACTGGAACACCACTCAGCCATAAGAGAAGACAAAATGCTATCATTTGTGACAACATGGATGGTCCTGGACAGTATTATGCTAATGGAAGTAAGGCAATCAGAAAAAGCTAAGAACCATGATTTCACTCATATGTGAGATATAAAACTCAGACTCATAGACATACACAGCAATGTGGTAGTTACCAGAAGGGAGGATCTCAGGGTGGAGGTGGGGGTGAAGGTGGAGGAGCCTAATATATAGTGATGGAAAATGGTTTGATTTTGGGTGGTGTGCACACAGTGTAATATACAGATCTCATATCATAGAAATGTATATTTGAAACTATATGATCCTATTAACCAATGTCAACATAGGAATAACTTCTGGTGAGAGGAGGCAAGATGGCAGAGAAGTGAATGGATGCCACATTAACTTCCTCCCAAGACCAATCTGGAATTAAAACTAAATTCTGGAGAAATCACTGGAACAAACAACTGAGCAATAGTGAGAGAGAAGATTATAACCTTGGACAGACAGAAGAATAAGCTTCAGCACCAACCTGTCTTACAAGAAGTGCAGTGGAGACTAGAGAAGACTGGCTAGGTGCCCAAAGGCAGCAGGGCTGGAGGAATAAGTAAGAAACCAGCTGGATCCCCTTGAGAATTGTGGGGTCTAAACCCTAAGTTGGGATCCTCAGCCTAGAGCAACAGAGCTCAAAAAGTGGCAAAAAGCAGCAGGGTTGCTCTCTGCCAAAGACAGATGACTGGAGATGTAAAGAGCCGTTTAAAGGGCTAACACACAAATTTTCATTTGCAGCCACTTACCCTGGGCTCCAGAAAAGGCAGGGGCAGAGTAGGCTAGAGACACTTCAGGAGAGACTAGGGATGGAAGGTTTGGGAAGAGAGTTGAGACAGGATCTCAGTAGTGAGTCAACACCCATAGGGCAGCAGCCATCCTATCCAGGCAGATCAGTCCACTCCAAGCAGCAGCAGCCAGAGGGGAAACAACAGCACTGACCCCAGGAGGGATTCTAACCTGCCCTATGATACTTAAGCCTGATTGCTGAGTGCGGAGTGACTAGATTAGTAACCAGAGGAGTCAGCCACAGACAGTAGATCCCTGGCAAAGGCACAGGGAACAGAGTAGACTAGAGACACTTGAGGAGAGACTGGGGATGCAGGCTTTGGGGAGAGAACTGAGAGAGTAGTTGCCAGGATGCTGGTGTTGAGTCATCACACATACTGCAGCAGACATCCTGCTTGAGCAGACAATTCCCTTCCCAGAAGCAGCAGCTTGAGGGGAAACAATACACCGGGAGGGATTCTACCCCGCCTTATAGGGCTTAAGACTGACTGTTCAGTGCAGAGTGACAAGATATTTTCTTTCCTGCATGGCTTTTAACATTCATGTCAGGAAGTTTGAACATATTAAGTCACTAGATTTTATAATATAGTGAATTTCAATTCACATATTTTGCTCCTCCCTTCTCTTACCCTATTTTACCTTCTTCATTCCTCTCATTATTCTCATTTCAAATTTTGTTTTCTTACTACAATTTGTTTCCATTCTACACTCTTACTGTTTCTCCCCCATCCAGACAAACAAAAACAACTTTCTTGCCAATGGTATTCTCACACCCTTTTCCCCCTGCTCTTAAAATACCTGTGTTCTCTCTCCACTTTTGACCATGTTTGTTAGTTGATTGTGAGTAGGGTAGTTCATGTAGCATTTTTTGCAGTTTTAAATTTAGATCTTCACTAATTTTGTATTTCAGTGCATGGTTGACACTTGCATGCCCCCTACTGGGGACGTGGACCACAACCCAGGCAAGTGCCCTGCCTGGGAATCAAACCAGTAACCCTTTGGTTCCCAGGCCAGCAGTCAATCTACTGAGCCACACCAGCCAGGGCTAATTTTGTATTTCAATTATCAAATTGTACTGGTCCTCTCTCCTACTCTTTTTTCTTTTTGGTCTAAAATTTTTTATTTTGCCATCTTGGCCTGTTTTTTCTTTTTTGTCTTTCTTCTATTTCTTCGCCATCTTGCCCTTTATTTTTCTTTATTTTACTTTTACTTCTTTTTTTCTTTTTCCTTTAGTTTCAAATTTTAATTTTTCCCTTTCTTAACCTGGTTTATATCCCTCACTCAGTATTCCCTCTCCCAGTATCATTTCAAAATCACTTCCCATACCTCTAAACATCTCCTAAGCTTTTGATTCTTTTTTCACTCTTATTCCCAACCACCTATATTAATTTTAGCTTGTTTGCTGTTGATAGTGCTATGGTGGATCTGTCTCTCCAATTTGGCTCTTATATTTTTATTATTTATTTACTATTTTCCTTCCTTTTTCTTTCTCTCTCGTTTTATTTTATTTTCTGTTTAAACCTAATACTATACCCTTCCCTTCTCATACTCCATTCCATATTCTTCATTCCCTTTTTATTCATTATGTAAATTTCACTTTCTCTCTTCTCTTTGCTCCAACTCTGAACTCTTATTAGTGCTCCACCCTCTACCCTCTAAAAATCATTTTTCCTTCCATAGGTGATCTCATATCTGCTCTCATTTCTTATAATGGTATTAATCTCTCTCTCTCTTTTAAAGATTTTAATTATATTTAGACAGACAGGATGGGAGGGAGATGGATAGGGAAAGAAACATCAATGTGTGGTTGCCTCTCATGAGCCCCCAACTGGGGGCCTGCCGCACAACCCAGGAATGTGCCCTGACTGGGAATCAAATCAGTGTACCTTTGGTTCACAGGCCAGTGCTCAATCCACTGAGCCATACCAGCTATAGCAGTCTTAATCTCTTTACAACCTTTTTAATACTGGTTCATGGGTTGTTGATAGTGGGATTCAGGGGAAAGTTATTTTTGTGGGTGTAGGTTTGTTTCCTGGGTTTTGTGGTTTTATTCTGACAGCACCTGCACAACAGCACATAAGACGTGGCGGGCAGAGTGACCCTCCATCAACCAGCTCGGGGGAATGACCAAGCAAAGAAGGACCCAACAATAATCAAAACTCCATCACATCCAGAGAACCACATAAACCACATAAAAGGCATCCCAAGAGCATCAACTTCAGGAGATCAAGGAGATTGTACCACTGAATCTCACAGGTTTCCTACCATAGAAGTTCACACCACAAAGCCAGGAAGTAACAACAGATCAATTTAGAAGCAGAAGCAAACAAGAAGAGTCTCACTAATAATGGGAAGACAAGAAACAACCCCCAATCAAAAGGAAAGGAAGAATTCTGAGAAAGAGTGCTAAAAGAAATAGATGTCAGTAAACTATCAGGTATTGAGTTCAAAGCAATGGTTATAAGGAACCTAAATGAGCTCACTGCAAATTAACAAAAACTACAAAGAAACTACTAGGAACTTACTGCAAACTATATCACCATGAAAAAGGACATAGAAACTATCAACAAGAGCCAAGAGGAAATGAAACCACAATTTCTGAATTGAAGAACACAGGAGAAGGAATCAAAAGTAGGCTAGATGAAGCAGAGAAACAAATCAGTGGGATGGAGGACAGGTAGAAAAAAACTCCCAGAAAAAGCAAGAAAAGAAAAAAAGACTCAAAAAGAATGAAGTGGTGTTAAGGGAACTAAAGGCCAACATGAAACATAATATTATCTGTATCAGGGATACCAGAAGCAGAAGAAGAGGAGCAAGGGACAGAAAGCCTGTTTGAAAAAGTAATGATGGAAAATTTATCTAATTTGATGAAAGAAACAGTCACGCAAATCCTGGAAGCACAAAGAGTCCCAGTAATAAGAACACAAACAGACCCACTCCAAGACACATCATAATTAAAATGACAAAATTTAAAGACAAAAAGAGAATCTTAAAGGCAGCAAGGAAAAATAGGAAGTAACATACAAGGGAGCCCCAATAAGGTTAGCAGCTGAGTTCTCAATGGAAACACTACAAGCCAGAAGGGAACAGCAAAAATATTCCAAGTATTAAAAAGCAAAGGCCTGCAATCAAGAGAACTCTACCCAACAAAGCTCTCAGTTAAAATGGAAGGCAAAATACAGAGTTTCCCAGACAAAATAAGGTTGAAACAATACACCTCCATCGAGCCAGCACTTCAACTTATGCTAAAGGGACTGCTTTGAGAAGAGGAAGGAAAACAGTGAGAGAGAAACACAGGTACGAAAGGAAAAAATAGCGATGAACAAGTAAGTACCTATCAATAATAACCTCAGTGTAAATGGATTACATGCTCCAATCACAACATATAGGGTAGCTGAAAGCATAAGAAAACATGACCCACACATATGTTGCCTAAAAGAGACCCACCTCGGAAAAAAAGACATACACAGACTGAAAGTGAAGACTTGGAAAAAAAAATTCCAAGCACACAGACAGAAAAGAAAGCTGGGGTAGCAATACTTACATCAGACAAAATAGACTTCGAAATAAATGCCATAAAACGAGTCCCAGAAAAACACTTCATAATACTCAAGGGAAGAATCCATCAAGAAGACATAAATATTGTAAACATATATGCACCCAACACAGGAGCACCAAAATATGCAAAGAAAATCTTGGAGGACTCCAACAAAGAGATAGACAGCAACACACTTACAGTAGGGCATTTTAATATCCCACTTTCAAGAATGGATACATCTTCCAAAGAAAATATCAACAAAGATATTGTGGATATGAATGACTCATTAGATCAAATGGACTTAACCAATACATATAGAATGTTTCATCCCAAGGAAGCAAATACACATTCTTTTCAAATGCACATGGAATATTTTCAAATTAGACCACATGATAGGACACAAAAGAAACCTCAACAAATTCAAGAAAATTGAAATCACATCAAGCATTTTCTGAGACCACAAGGGCTTGAAACTAGAAACTAATCTCAAGGAAAAAAATTCAAAAATATTCAAACTCTTGGAGATTGAATAGCATGCTCTAAAAAATGAATGGGTTAATAATGAGATCAAGAAGTTTCTGGAAACAAATGGAAATGAGCATACAACAGCCCAGAATCTATGGGACACAGTGAAGGAAGTCTTGAGAGGGAAATTCATAGCAATACAGGTCTACTTAAAAAAGATAGAAATATTTCAAATAAACAACCTAAACCCACATCTACAAGAACTGGAGGAACAATAAAAATACAAAGCCCAGAGCGAGTAGAAGGAAGGAAATAACCAAGAGCAGAGCAGAATTAAGTGACATAGAGACCAAAAGCACAATTCAAAGTATCAGAAAGTCCTAGAGCTAGTTTTCTGAAAAGATAAAATTGGCAAGCCTTTAAGCAGACTCCAAGAAAGAGAGGATGGAAATAAACAAAATTAGAAATGAAAGAGGAGAGATTACAACTGACAGCACAGAAATACAAAGGATTGTAAGAAAGTCTGGTGAACAACTATATGCCAAGAAATTTGAAAATCTGGTGAAATGGTGTAGGGTAAGTACAGGCCGTCTGGCTTCCTCACGCAGGCATATGGGTAACTAAGAGGACTGGTGTTCCCATAGCCTTAGAGGATCCTGAAAACCAGTGTTCTCATAGTCTTGAGACTGGGTCGGATAAACTGTTCCCATAACATGAAGTAGGCTTGTATGCACACAACTGTTGGGTTGTGTTGTGTTGTGTTATGTTTTATGTTATGTTTTGGCAGTTCTCCAGCTTTGTTCCCCTCTAGTACTTAAAACAAGTACTAAAGGGGACCACCTCTCCTTTGCATTGAGAACTCTGAAGGAGAAGACCAGATGGGCTGGACTCTGACTGGCCTGTGTCAGACTCGGACTTTAGCGCATTTCTGGGGACACAGGATGATGCTCGGGCTGCAGTTCCTCCTGGAGCCCTCCGGGTGTGTGGCTCATGTGGGTGGCCTTACCTGCCTGGAAATTGGACTGGCCATTATACTTAGGGATGGCCTTATTGGCCTGCTCAAGTTCAGAAAACTCTTGTAAGTCGGCCAACAAACTGGGAAGCATTTAAAGCCCAACACTGGGTGAAAGCGTACTTCCTAGTGGTATTATCCATGAGCTGTTTTTTCTCCTCAAGGTGCTTCTATAGTCACTGAGACTGAAATAACTGCCTCGGCCTTGCACAATGCTCATGCATTGAATGCTACACATGATTCCTTAAGCTTGTTAAATGAGGAAGTGGATCAATTAAGAAAAGTAGCCTTGCAGAATCATATGGCTTTAGATATGCTTACTGCATCCCAAGGTGGAGTATGTGCCCTACTAGGTGCAGAATGCTGTGTATATGTTCCTGATGTCCACCACAATGTTAGTGAAGCTTTTTGGGCATTAGCCTCTGAGACTCATGTCATTGAACACCTGACAGGTGATTCTTTGTAGGAATGGTGGGCATCCCTAACTACTGAATGGTGGTTGGCTCTTGCTGACCTGGGCAGCAGCGCTTGTGTTTTGCTTGCTTGTTGCTGTAGCCTGTACTGCTGTTGTGGGTTATGGGTGCAGGGTTCTGCCCTTCTCACGGAGGGAACTTCACAGAAGATATCCTTGCATAGATTGTAAGGCAAGGAACCCAGAGGGGTGGATTGTATGGTAAGTGGAGGCAATCTGGCTTCCTTGCCCAGGTGTATGGGTAATTAAGGGGAGCGGTGTTCCTATAGCTTTGGAGGAGTCTGATAACCAGTGTTCTCATAGCCTTGAGACTGGGTCCAATAAACTGTGCCAATACCATGAAGTGGGCTCACATGCACAGAATTATGTTATGTTGTGTAAAGTTCTGGCAGTTCTCTGGCTTTGTTCCCCTATAGCACTTAAACAAGTAGGGACTTCCCTCTAGTTACACATGCAGCTTGCAGTGTACATGGCTCGCCCATGGCTCCGCACATTTTCTTCCATCTCCTGGAGTCAGTAGTGGATCTGCACAGCCTTCATCAGTTACAACACAAATGGACAAATTTCTAGAAACATATAATGTTCCAGAACTGAATGAAAAAGAGGCAGAAAGCCTGAACAGACCGATAACAACAGGTGAAATTGAAGCAGTACTCAAAATCACTGGATCAGACAATTTCATAGGAGAATTTAAAATATTATTTAAAAGCTAACTACTATCCTTCACAGACTATTCCATAAAATCCAAGAAAAAGGAAGACTACCAAATTCTTTTTATGAAGCCAGCATCATTCTAACCCAAAACCAGATAAAGACACAAGAAAGAAAGAAAACTGCAGGCCAATACCGTGTCATTGATGAACGCAGATAGTAAAAATCTCAACAAAATATTGGCAAGTGCATCCAGCAATACATTAAAAAGATCGTACAACATGACCAAGTGGTATTCATCCCAGGGATGCAAGGATGGTACAATATTCACAAATCAGTAAATGAACTACATCACATAAACAAACGCAAAGACAAAAAGCACATGATCATAACAATAGATGCGGAAAAAGCACTTGATAAGGTACAGCACCCATTTATAATTAAAACACTCAGCAAAGTGGGAATAGAGGGAGCACTCCTCAACCTAATAAAGGCCATATACGAGAGACCTACAGCCAACATAATACTCAATGGGCAAAAGCTGAAAACTTTCCCACTAAGATTAGGAACAAGACAAGATTGTCCACTTTCACCACTTCTATTCAACATAGTATTGGAAGTCCTACCAAAGCAATTAGACAAGAAAAAGAAATAAAAGGCATCCAAATTGGAAAAGAGGAAACAAAACTGCCACTGTCTGCAGATGACATGATAGTGGACAAAGAAAGTCCTATAGACTCCACCAAAAACTACTGGACCTAATAAGTGAATTTAGCAAACCAGCGGGATACAAAGTCAACATTCAGCAAGCAAAGACATTTTTGTACAACAATGAAATATCAGAAACAGAAATCAGAGAAGTACCTAGGAACAAACCTAAGCAAGTCGGTAAAAGACCTGTATTCAGAAAACTACACAACACTGAAGATAGAAATTAAGGAAGATACAAACAAATGGAAACATACACCGTGTTCACATATCGGAAGAATTAACATGATCAAAATGTCCATACTACCCAAAACAATTTATAGACTCAATACAATCCCTATTAAAGTACCAATGGCATATTTCACAGATATAGAACAAACACTTCAAAAATTTATATGTAACCATAAATGAACCCAAGTAGCTGAAGCAATTTTGAGAAAGAAGACAAAGTAGGAGGGATCACAATACCTGATATCAAACTGTATTACAAGGCCATTGTAATCAAAACAGCCTGGTATTGGCATAGAACAGACACATGGACCAATGGAACAGAATAGAGAGCTCAGAAATAAACCCAAATCTCTACGGTCAATTAACATTCAACAAAGCAGGCAGCAGCATAAAATGGGGCAAAAATAGCCTCTGCAACAAATGGCGTTGGGAGAGCTAGACAGATACACACAAAACAATGAAACTTGAGCACCAACTTATACCATACACACAAAAAAATTTAAGGTGGATAAAAGACTTAAATGTAAGTCGTGACACCATAAAAGTCCTAGAGGAGAACATAGTCAGGAAAATCTCAGATATTCCATGCAGCAATATTTTCACCAATATGTCCCCTAGTGCAAGGGACATAAAGGAAAGAATAAACCAATGGGATCTTATCAAAATAAAAACTTCTGCACAGCTAAAGAAAATAGCATTAAAATGAAAAGACAACCAACTGTATGGGAAAACATATTTGCCAATGATACCTCGGACAAGGGTTTGATCTCCAAAATATATAAAGAACTCACATGACTCCACTCTAGAAAGACAAAAAAAAAAAAAAAAAACAAACCAATTAAAAAATGGGCAAAGGACTTGAACAGACACTTTTCCAAGGAGGACATACATAGGGTCCAGACACATATGAAAAGATGCTCAGCATTGCTAGCCATCAGAGAGATGGAAATTAAAACCACAATGAGATACCACTTCACACCAGTCAGAATGGCCATCATAAACAAAGCAACAAACAACAAATGTTGGAGAGGTTGTGAAGAAAAGGGAACACTAGTGCACTGTTGGTGGAATTACAGACTGGTGTAACCACTATGGAAAACAGTATGGAATTTCCTCAGAAAACTAAAAATGGAACTACCTTTTCACCCAACAATTCCACTGCTAGGATTATATCCCAAGGAATCCTGAAACCACAATCCATAAGAACCTATGCACCCCAATGGTCATAGCAGCATAATTTACAATAGCCAAGTGCTGGAAGCAACCTAAGTGCCCACCAGTAAATGAATGGATCAAAAACTATGCTACATTTACACAATGGACCTCTATCCAGCAGAAAGAAAGAAGGAACTCCTATTCTTTGAAACAGCATGGATGGAACTGGAGAGCATTATGCTACATGAAATAAGCCAGCTGGTGAAATACAAATACCATATGGTCTCACCTTTAATGGGAATCTAAACAACAAAACAAGCAAACAAGCAAAATATAACCAAAGACATTGAAATTGAGAACAGGCTGACAGCGACCAGAGGGAAGAGGGGAGAGTATAATGGGAGAAAAGGCTGAAGGGTTTATAGGAACAATTATAAAGGACATATGGACAAAAACTAGGGGGGTAGAAACAAGGGAAGAAGGTGGGGAGGGCCACAGTGTGGTGGAAAGGCAGAAAACTGTACTTGAACAACAATTTAAAAAATGTTTAAAAATTAAAGTAAAATAAAATAAAAGATGCTCAAGGAACTTAAAGTAAATAAAACATTATGAAAAAGAACATAGAAAGCACTAAAAGGGACCCATCAGAAATGAAGTGTACAATATCTGACATCAAGAGTACAATGGAAGAAAGAAACAGTAGGTCAGATGAAGCAAATCAGTCAGCAACTTGGAACACAAGGTGTAAAAAAAGACAACAACAGTTAATCAGAGCAGCGAAAAAGAAAAAAAAGAATTACAAAGAATGAGTATAGTTTAAGAGATCTTTGGGACATTATGAAGTATAACAAAATCCACATGATAGGGGTACCAGACTAAGAAGAGAGAAATAGCAAGGAATCAAGAACCTATTTGAAGAAATAATGACTGAAAACTTCCCTAACCCAGTAAAGAAAAAGACACACAAGTCCAGGAAGTGCAGAGGGTCCCAAACAGGATGAACCCCAAAAGACCCAAACCAAGACAAATCATAATTAAAATAGCAAAGAGAGAATTTTCAAAGCCACAGACAAAAACAGTTACCTATAAGAAAGCTCCTATAAGACTGTCAGCTGATTTCTCAACAGAAACATTTCAGGCCAGAAACAGCATGTGAATTCCAACTGATAAAAAGCAGGGACCTAGATCCCAAGAAGGCTGCAAAGTAGCTGGAACTTTCATCAGTTTTCTCACAGCTATGGTTCAAACTTGCAGCTAAACTGCAGAGCAATCGAGTTGAAAAGCCAGTTGAAGTGTATCTGATCTAAAATTTTATAAACAGGAGCACAGAGGAAGATGGGAAGACAGGATAGGGTAAGCACCTTGCGCATGTGTGGCGAATGTGAAAGCAGAGGAATACTGCAGCAGCAGAACTTCTTCCCATGTGGGAAGTGTGTGGTCTCAGCCCCATGCAAGGGCCCCAGTCAAGAGCAACAAGAGAGGGGAAGGGAAACCTGTGAATCACCAGGTGGTGGGAATCAGTAGGGATTCAATCCATTTGGGGGACTTGAAATACACCATTCCAGCAAAGAAGTGAGCTCGTTGTTACAAAACTAGCTTGGGAAGTTTGCTCAGATCTGTGAGTATTGGAGGGATCACATGGCACTTCAGGGCTAAAAAATGGGTCCACTGGGTACAAGCAGCAGTGACTTTATGCAGCCCTCTGTTCTCTGGAAGAACTTTGGGCAGGGAGGTCAGAGTGTAGCCTGTGAGGCTTGAAGAAGGCTGTCTGGCCCACACTGAGTGCACAGGTGCAGTCCCTCCCCCAACCCATTGAACTGATTGGTCCACCCTGCCCTGCGCTCAGTCCTCCAAAGCGAGGGTGTGATGGGCTGGGCTGGAAAACTGGGGCCTTTCTGCTTGGTTGGATGGCATGAAAGAATGGGACATTTGGCCCATCTGGAGCCAGAGCAGAGCTGGAGTCTTGACCCCACCTTGCTGTCACTGGTGGTGTGTGGACAGATTGGAGTTCCAAGCAGGACTGATTTATTTTGGATCCCATTCAGCTTGGTTGGGTTGCCAAAAGGTGCCAGCAAGCCATGCAGAGCTGGCTTTCTTAGATGGTTTCACAGGCAGCCTTCAGTCCTGGAGTTAAACAGGCATTCACTGGGCTCTGCAGCTGCATTTCCGGGAGGCACAGTGGATTTTCACAGTGATTTCAGCCTGTGTAGCCACTGGAAGGAGAGTAAGTGCCCATCCCTCCTTCCTATAGAGTGCAAGCACTATCACCACCCTCCCAGACTTTTTGAATCACCCTTGCCAGGCCCTGGATACTCTTGCAAAGCACAGTTCCATGGAGGAAGGCACAACAGCTCACAGTGGAGACAACCAAAGGGCAAGAACCCAAGAACCGAGGCAGACCCAACCTCTGTGCTCTGGAGGACCCACCCAAACTAAAAGCTCCACCTGAAAAACATGCTGAGAGCCAGGCAGAAATAGTGTTGCACACTGCCTTGCAACAGAAAACCTCTCTGGAAGCCTGAGACTGGCACAAGTGGCAGCTTCAGACCACACTGGAACAGAACCCAAGAGGCTGTATTATCAGCACATCCCAAGGCTGACTGCAGCAGGCACAACAATCTGCTGAGACAAAACACACTTTTTAAAAATCTTTATTTTCTGTTTTCTTTTTTTAAAATTTTATTTTAATTGTTGTTCTTATACTGTTTTCTGTCTTCTACTCCCATCCCAGCCCACCGCCCCAGCCCTCCCCACCTCTCTCCTATTTCCACACCCCCTAGCTTTTGTCCATGTGTCTTTCATACTTGTTGCTCTAAACCCTTCTCCTTTTCCCTGGATATTCCTATCCCTCTCCACTCTTGTTCTCAATTTCAGTGTCTTTGGTTTTATTATGCTTGTTTGTTTGTTCTGTTAATTAGGATCCTGTTAAAGGTGACATCATATGGTATTTGTCTTTCACCTCCTGGCTTATTTCGCTTAGCATAATGCTCTCCAGTTCCATCCATGCTGTCGCGAAGGGTAGGAGCTCCTTCTTTCTTTCTGCTGCATAGAATTCCATTGTGTAAGTGTACCATAGTTTCTTGATCCATTCATTTACTAATAGGCACCTAGGTTACTTCCAACACTTGGCTATTGTAAATTGTGCTGCTATGAACATTGGGGTGCATAGGTTCTTATGGATTGGTGTTTCAGGGTTTCTAGGATATAATCCTAGCAGTGGAATTGCTGGGTCAAAAGGTAGGTCCATTTTTAGTTTTCTTAGAAAATTCCATACTGCTTTCCATAGTGGTTGTACCAGTCTGCAGTCCCACCAACAGTGTACTAGGGTCCCCTTTTCTCCACAACCTGTCCAACACTTGTTTGTTGCTTTGTTTATGATGGCCATTCTGACTGGTGTGATGTGGTATCTCATTGTGGTTTGAATTTGCATCTCTCTGATAGCTAGTGATATCGACCATCTTTTCATGTGTTTCTGGATCTTCTGTATGTCCTCCTTAGAGAAGTGTCTGTTCAAGTCTTTTGCCCATTTTTTAATTGGGTTGCTTGTCTTCTTAGAGTGGGGTCGTGTGAGTTCTTTATATATTTTGGAGATGAAACCCTTGTCTGAGGTATCATTGGCAAATATGTTTTCCCATACAGTTGGTTCTCTTTTTATTTTAATACTGTTTTCTTTAGCCATGCAGAAGCTTTTTATTTTGATGAGATCCCATTTGTTTATTCTTTCCTTTATGTCCCTTGCTTTATGGGACATATCAGTAAAAATGTTGCTGTGTGAAATGTCTGAGATTTTCCTGCCTACGTTCTCCTCTAGGAATTTAATGGTGTCACGGCTTATATTTAAATCTTTAATCCACCTCGGATTTATTTTTGTGTATGGTGTAAGTTGATGTTCAAGTTTCATTTTTTTGCATGTAGCTGTCCAGTTCTCCCAACACCACTTGTTGAAGAGGCTACTTTTACTCCATTTTATGTTGCTGCCTCCTTTGTCAAATATTAATTGACCATAGAGAATTGGGTTTACTTCTGGGCTCTCTATTCTATTCCACTGGTCCATGTGCCTGTTTTTGTGCAAGTACCAGGATGTTTTGATTACAGTGGCCTTGTAATACAGTTTGGTGTCAGGTATTGTGATCCCTCCTACTTGGCTCTTCTTTCTCAAAATTGCTGCAGCTACTTGGGGTCATTTATGGCTCCATATAAATTTTTGAAGTGTTTGTTCTATGTCTGTGAAATATGCCATTAGTAATTTAATAGGTATTGCATTGAATCTGTAAATTACTTTGGGTAGTATGGACATTTTGGTGATGTTAATTCTTCCGATCCATGAACACAGTATATGTTTCCATTTGTTTGTGTCTTCCTTGATTTCTTTCTTCAGTGTTGTGTAGTTTTCTGCATACAGGTCTTTTACCTCTTTGGCTAGGTTTATTCCTAAGTATTTTATTTTTCCTTTTGCTATATGAAATGGGATTTTTTTTCTTGATTTCTGCTTCTGCTGTTTCATTGTTGGTATACAGAAATGCCTTTGATTTTTGGATATTGACTTTGTATCCTGCTGTTTGGCCAAATTCATTTACTAGGTTGAGCAGCTTTTTGGCTGAGCCTATAGGATTTTCTATGTACACTATCAAGTCATCTGCAAATAATGATAGTTTTGTTTCCTCCTTTCCAATTTGGATGCCTTTTATTTCCTTTTCTTGTCTAATTGCTGTGGCCAATACTTCCAATACTATATTGAATAGAAGTGGTGAAGGTGGACAACCTTGTCTTGTTCCTGATCTTAGTGGAAAAGATTTTAGTTTTTGCTCGTTGAGTATGATGTTGGCTGTAGGTCTCTCATATATGGCCTTTATTATGTTGAGGAATGCTCCCTGTATTCCCACTTTGCTGAGTGTTTTTATAATAAATGGGTACTGTACCTTATCAACTGCTTTTTCTGCATCTATTGATATGATCATGTGATTTCTGTATTTGCTTTTGTTTATGTGATGTATTACATTTACTGATTTGCATATGTTGAACCATCCTTGCATCCCTGGGATGAATCCCACTTGGTCATGATGTATGATCTTTTTAATGTATTGTTAGATGTGGTTTGCCAATATTTTGTTGAGGATTTTAGCATCTATGTTCATCAGCAATATGGGCCTGAAGTTTTCTGTCCTTGTTATGTCTTTATCTGGTTTGGGGATTAGAATGATGCTGGCTTCATAAAAAGAGTTTGGTAGTCTTCCATCATTTGGGATTTTTTTGAAAAGTTTGTGAAAGATAGGGGTTAGCTCTTCCTTAAATACTTTGTAAAATTCTCCTGTGAAACCATCTGGTCCTGGGCTTTTGTGTGTCGGGAGTTTTTTGATTACTGCTTCTATTTCATCTGCTGTTATTGGTCGGTTCAGGCTTTCTGCTTCTTCTTCACTGAGTTTTGGGAGATTATATTTTTCTAGAAACTTTTCCATTTCACCTAAGTTTTCAAATTTCTTGGCATACAGTTCTTCATAGTAATTTCTTACAATCCTTTGTACTTCTGTGGTGTCAGTTGTAATCTCTCCTCTTTCATTTCTGATTGTGTTTATTTGGGTCCTCTCTCTTTTTCTCTTGATAAGGCTGCTTAATGGCTTATCAATTTTGTTTATCTTTTCAAAAAACCAGCTCCTGGATTCATTGATCCTTAGAATTGTGCTTTTATTTAGTCTCTATGTCATTTAATTCTGCTCTGATCTTAGTTATTTCCTTCCTTCTACTTGCTCTGGGCTGTATTTGCTGTTGATCCTCGAGTTCTTGTAGGCGTAGAGGTAAGTTGTTTGTTTGAGATGTTTCTATCTTTTTTAGGTAGGCCTGTATCACTATGAACTTCCCTCTGAGGACTGCCTTTGTTGTGTCCCATAAGTTTTGGGTTGTTGTGAGTTCATTTTCATTTGTTTCCAGAAACTTTTTGATTTCCTCCCTAATTTCATTCTTGACCCATTCATTGTTTAATAGCATGCTATTCAATCTCCATGATTTTGAGGACTTTGTGTTTTTCCCCTTGGGGTTAGTTTCTAGTTTCAGTCCCTTGTGGTTGGAGAACATGCTTGGTATGATTTCAATTTTCTTGAATTTGATGCGGTTAGTTTTATGACCTATAATGTGGCCTATCTTTGAGAATGTTTCATGTGCATTTGAATAGAAAGTGTATTTAGTTTCTTTGGGATGAAGGGCTCTATATATATCAGTTAAGTCCATTTCATCTAGGGTGTCGTTCAATGCCACAATATCTTTGTTGATATTTTGTTTAGAAGATCTGTCCATTTTTGACAGTGGGGTGGTAAAATCCCCTACTATAATTGTGTTGCTGTCAATATCTTTCTTGAAGTCCTCTGTATTGCTATGAACTTTCCTCTGAGGACTGCCTTTGCTGTGTCCCATAAGTTTTGGGTTGTTGTGAGTTCATTTTCATTTGATTCCAGAAACGTTTTGATTTCCTCCCTAATTTCATTCTTGACCCATTCATTGTTTAATAGCATGCTATTCAATCTCCATGATTTGGAGGACTTTGTGTTTTTCCCGTTGGCATTGGTTTCTAGTTTCAGTCCCTTGGGGTTGGAGAAGATGCTTGGTATGATTTCAATTTTCTTGAATTTGATGAGGTTAGTTTTATGACCTATCATGTGGTCTATCTTTGAGAATGTTCCATGTGCATTTGAATAGAAAGTGTATTTAGTTTCTTTGGGATGAAGGGCTCTATATATATATCAGTTAAGTCCATTTCATCTAGAATGTCGTTCAATGCCACAATATCTTTGTTGATATTTTGTATAAAAGATCTGTCCATTTTTGACAGTGGGGTGCTAAAATCCCCCACTATAATTTTGTTGCTGTCAATATCTTTCTTGAAGTCCTCTGAGATTTTCTTGATGTATTTAGGTGCTCCTATGTTGGGTGCATATATATTTAAAATGTTTATGTCTTCCTGGTGGATTCTTCCCTTGAGTATTATGAAGTGACCCTCTGGATCTCTCTTTATGGCTCTTCTTTTGAAGTCTATTTTGTCTGATATGAGTATTGCTACCCCGGCTTTTTTTCCTGTCCATTTGCTC
>PVKU01005800.1:81175-116116 GCA_004027475.1 Anoura caudifer
TTGTCCTGAGGTGGGTCTCTTGTAGGCAGCATATGTGTGGGTCATGCTTTCTTATCCATTCAGCTATTCTATGCCTTTTGATTGGAGCATTTAATCCATTTACATTTAAGGTTATTATTGATAGGTACTTATTCATTGCCATTTTTGTACCTGTGTTCCTCTCCCTCTCTTTCTCCTTTCCTTCCTTTCCTTAAAGCAGGCCCTTTAGTATCTCTTGCAGAGCTGGTTTGGTAGAGGTGTATTCTTTTAGACTTCTTTTGTCTTGGAAGCTCTTTATTTGGCCCTCTATCTTGATTGAAAGCCTTGCTGGGTAAAGTAGTCTTGGTTGCAGGCCTTTGGTTCTCATTACTTGGAATATTTCTTGCCATTCTCTTCTGGCTTGGAGTGTTTCCATTGAGAAGTTGGATGCTAATCTAATCGGGGCTCCCTTGTATGGTACTTCCTTTTTCTCCCTTGCTGCCTTTAAGATTCTCTCTTTGTCTTGGAATTTTGCCATTTTAATGATGATGTGTCTTGAAGTGGGCCTCTTTGGGTTCCTCTTGATTGGAACTCTCTGTGATTCTTGGATTTGTGTGACTTTTCCTCTCATCAAATTAGGGAAGTTTTCCATCACCACTTTTTCAAATAGGTTTTCTATCCCTTGCTCTCCTTCTTCTCCTTCTGGAATCCCTATTGCATGGATATTATTACGTTTCATATTGTCTTGCATTTCTCTTAATCCCTCTTCATTCTTTCTGAGCCTCTTTTCCTTTTCTTGCTCTTTCTGGATGCTTTTTTCTACTTGGTCCTCCAACTCGCTGATCCAATCTTCTGCTTCATCAATTCTGCTTTTCAATCCTTCCACTGTGTTCTTCAGTTCAGAACTTGTATTTTTCATTTCCTCTTGGCCCTTGTTGATAGTTTCTATGTCCTTTTTCATGTTGATATAGTTTGCAGTGAGTTCCTTGTAGCTTCCCTGTAGTTTCTGGTAGCTCATTGAGAGCTCTTGGAGCTTCCTGACAACCATTGCTTTGAACTCAAAATCTGATAGTTGAGTTTTCTCCATTTCATTTAGCATTCTTTCTGGGGCTCCCTCCTTTTCTTTCATTTGGGGATTGTTTCTTTGTCTTCCTATTGTTTGTGAGACTCTTCTTGTTAGCCTCAGCTTCTTAAATTGATTTGTTCTGGTTCCCTGGGTTTATGTTGCGAACTTCTGTGGTAGAATGCCTGTGAGATTCAGTGGTGCTGTCTCCTTCGGGTATCCTGATGTTCATGGCTTCCAGTGTCTCAGCTGTTGAAATGCCCCCTCTTTGGGACCAACTCTGGTCTTTCCACAGTTCCAGGGGTTTTTTGTTTTGTTTTGTTTTTGTCTCACTCATATATGTTTAAAAAGAGAAAAGAGAAGGAAAGGAAAAAAGAAAAGAAGGAAAAGGAAATAAAAAAATGAAAAGAGAATAAAGAAAAGCAGAATGAAAAAGAAAAGAAGAAAAAAAGAGATAGGAAGAAGAGATAAGCTTGGAAAGAAAGGAAGAAGGAGTAAAACAAGAAAGAAGTAATGAGAATCAAAAAGGAGTAGAAGGGTAAAAAGGATCAAAATAATGAAAAATTAATAATAAAAAAGAGAAAAAGAAAAAAAAACACAAAAAATAAAAAAACCGAAAAACACCAAAACCGCCAACTCTTGCTGTTATCAATCTTGCCAAGCTGTTTTTTCTGGCCTTGATGACTGCAGTGGCCGAGGGGTGACCGTATTGTTTTTCTCCTTGTTCAGCACTCAATTTTCTTTGGCCTACTGTCCTCAGAGCTAGCCCAGGTCTGTCCGCACAGTGTCTCAGGTGCGTCTCCTGCAGAGGCAGGTGCCTACTGTGGTCACGTGTGTGTGATCTTTCAGCCTTCCATGCACAGGCCAACTGTCCTGCGAGCACAAATTGACCCGCACGCAGGTTGCACACTGGTGTCTAAGATCTCCCAGCAGCTCACTCAGGTCTCCAATGGCGCAATGGTGCCGAGAGACCCTATCGCTGCTCCCCGCTGGCACTAGCACACTCGCGGGGGCTGAGAGACCATAGAGGCGCCCAGCAACTGCACCACAGGTCTCTCAGTGGCGCACTGGTGTGAACGGATCCCCGCGCAGCTATTTACAATGGCGCATGGGCATAGACAGAAGTGCGAGCTCCAACACTCAGTCCTCTCAGGGCTATGAGATCTTAACTCCTCTCTGTGAGATTTCAAGCAACCAGGTTTATCTCGGTGCTGCCAAGACCTTGTTTGGCTGATCAGGGAGCAGTTGACCCAGCTCCCTCCCTAGAGTCTTATAGCCAGCACTGGCCTGGGATCTCAGCCCCCGCCCTGGTCTCCATGCTGCTGGAGTACTCTCCTTACCGTCTGGTTTTTCAATGTCCACTGCAATTTTTGATCACCTGTTTTTAAATATGCTGTGTTTCTGGTGTCTGTTTGCTGTGCTCCATTGAAAATTGGCCCAGTTTTTTCACCTGTGTGAAGGGGGAAGAGGGATGTGCATCCTCTTACTGCACCGCCATCTTCTCTCTCTATTTTCTGTTTTCTATTTCATTTTTTTCTTTTATAGCTCTTATTTATTTCCTATTCTTATTTTATTCTTTTTCTCTTTTCCTTTCTTATTCTTTTTTCCCCACTTTTCTTTTCCTAGTCTTTATTGTATTTGATTTTTATTTTTTCTCTCTCTTTATGTACTTTTATTATTATTATTATTATTATTATTATTATTTATTATAGTTATTTTCTTTCTTTTCTTTCTTTCCTTTCATATTAAGAACAAAACATCACACAGGCTGAAAGTGAAAGGATAAAAAATATTCCATGAAAACTGAAACACAAAAAAATCTGGGGTAGCAACACCTATATCTGAAGAAATGGATTTCAAAAAAAAATGTCATAACAAGAGACAAAGAAGGCCACTACATAAAACTAAAAGGATTGTCCCAACAAGAGATGATATAACCCTGGTAAACCTATAGGAACCCAATATATAATAGCACCTGAATATATAAAAATAAACTCAGTGAATTTTAAGGGAGAAATCAACAGCAAAAAGGTCATGGTAAGAAACTTTAACACCCCAGTAACATCAATGGATTAAGTTTCCATACAAAAAATTAGCAACCTTAAATGACATACTAATTCAGATGGATTTAATTGATATTTACACACTTAATCCCAAGCAGCAGAATATATATTACTTTCAGGTGCACATGAAACATTCTCAAATATAGACCACATGTTAAAACACAAAGTAAATCTTCACAAATTCAAGAAGACTGAAATCATATCAAGCATCCTCTTGCATCACAATGGCATGAAACTAAAAATAAACCATAATAAAAAAATTTAAACACATGGAAGAAGGAAAGGAGGAAGAAGAGGAGAAGGGGGAGGAGAATCAGAAAAACAGAGGAATAAAGTTAAAAAAATAATATGGCAATAAATATATACCAATCATTTTAAGCCATTGGTATGTAAATAGCTCAAATGCTCCAATCAAAAGACACAGAGTAGATGAATGGATAAGAAAGCAAGACCCATATATTGGGTTGGTCAAAAAGTTTGTTGGGTTTTTTCCATAAAATGGTTTTAGTAGTGCTTAGTTGTCTTTAACTTCATTCAAAATAGTTTTGTTAGATTATATTATAACAGCTGTCACATCAGTGTGCATTTTAAAAAGACATCAGAATTGGTAAATATTTGTGTAGCCATTTTAATATGAAAGAAAATGTTTAACATTTGGGGCATATTATGCTTTATTATTGCAAGAAAGGTAAAAATGCACTGAAACACACAAGAAAAGTTTGTTGAATGCATGGAGAAGGTGCTGTGACTGACTGAACAAATCAAAAGTGGTTAACAAAGTTTCATGCTGGAGATTTCTCACAGGACAATGCTCCATGGTCAGATAGACCAATTGAAGTTGACAGCAATCAAATTGAGACATTAATTGAGAACAACCAATGTTATACCACGCAAGAGATAGCTGACATACTCAAAATATCCAAATCAATGAAGTTATTGCTGAAACTGAAAAAATGTGTCATTTATTTCACAGAAAAAAACTAAACGAACTCTTTGGCCAACCTAATATACGTTGTCTACTAGAGACCCACCTCTGAAAAATCTTGCTGGACATAAAGGGAGAGATTGACAGTAATACAGTCATAATAAGGGACTTTAGCACCCCATTAATATCAATGGATAAATATTCAAAACAGAAAATCAATAAGGAGATGGTGGCCTAAAATGATGCACTAGATTGGATGGAATTGATATCTTCAGAGCATTTCATCCCATACCAGCACAATAACATTCTTTTCAAGTATACATGGAACATTTTCTAGGACACCACATATTAGGACACAAAACAAGTCTCAGTAAATTTAATAATATTGAAATCTATAAAGTGTCTTTTATGGCCATAATGGTATAAAACTAGAAATCAATCATAAGAAAAAAATGAAAAACACACAAAGACATGGAGGCTAAATAACATGTCACTAAATAACAACTGACTTAACAATGACATCCAGGAACAAAACAAAGGATACCTTGAAACAAATAAAAATGAGAACACAACATCCCAAAATCTATGAAACACAGTGAAAGCAGCCTTAAGAGGCAAATTCATAGCATTACAGGCCTATCTCAAGACACAAGAAGCTCAAATAAACCATCTAACTTTACACTTAAAGAACTAGAAAAATAATAACAAAGCCCAGATGAGTAGAAAAAAATAATAAAAATAAGAGCAGAATTTAAAAAAAAATAGAGTATAAAATAACAATGCAAATCAGTGATATTAACAAGATTGAAAAACCTCTAACCAGACCCATCAAGAAAAAAACAGGAGGGAACCAAAATTTTTAAAAAATCAGAAATGAATGAAGAGCAGCAACACCTTACACCAAAGAAATAGAAAGAATTGTAAGAAAATATTATGAATAACTATATGCTAACATATTTGACAATCTGGAAGAAATGGATAAATTCCTAGACATACAATATTCCAAAACTGAATCAGGAATAATCAGAGAATCTCAACAGACAGATTACAACTAGAGAATTTGAAGCAGTAACTTAAAATTTTCAGGAAACAAAAGCCCTGACTGGATGGCTTTATAGGTGAATTTTACCAAACATTCAAAGAACTAACACCTATCCTTCTCAAACTATTTCAAAAAATTAAAGAAGAAGGAAGACTCCTTAGCTTATTTTACTAGGCCATCATGATCCTAATTGCAAAACCAGGTAAAACACTACAAAGAAAGTAAATTATAGTGCAACATCCCTGATGAACATAGATACTAAAATCCACAACAAAATATTAGCAAACTAAATGTTTTAACCAAATACATTAAAAACTCGTACACCATGATCAAGTGAGATTTATTCCAGGGATTCCAGATAGGTGCAATATTTGCAAATCAATAAACAAAATGAAGGATAAAAACCACATGGTCATATCAATAGATGCATAAAAAGCATTTAATAAAATCCAGCATTCATTTATGACAAAAACTCTCAATAAAATGAGAAGATGGAACATATCTCAATGTAATAAAGGTCATATATGACAAACCCACAGCCAATAGCATACTCAATGGGCAAAAACTAAAAGTGTTCCCCTTAAGATCAGGAACGAAATGTGATGTCCCCTTTCACCACTCTTATTCCATGTAGTACTGGAAGTCCTAGCCACAGAAATCATTCTAGAAGAAGAAATAAAAGGCATTCAAATTGGGGAGAAAAAAGTAAAACTCTCATTCTTTGCAGATGACATGATATTGTATATAGAGAACCCAAAGATAAAACCCACAATGAAATTACTAGATTTGACAAATGAATTTGGCAAAGTAGCAAAATACAAAATTAATATGCAGAAATCAGTTGCACTTTTATATACCAACAATGAACTCTCAGAAAGGGAAATTAAGAAAACAATCCAATTCACAATTGCTTCATAACAAATAATATACCTAGGAATAAGGTAAATTTAACAATGGACATAAAAGACCTGTAATTGGAAAATTATAAGATACTGAAGAAAAGAAATGAAAGAATATACAAGTAATTGGAGGCATACACCATGTTCATGAGTGGAAAGTATTAATATTATTAAAAAGTCCATATTATCCAAAGCAATGTATGGATTCATCACAATTACTATGAAGATACCAATGGTGTGTTTCACAAAATTAGAACAAATATCCCAAAATTCTATATGGTACCATAAAGAACCCCAAATAATGAAGGCAATCTTGAGAAAGAAGAAGAAAGTTGGAGGAATCACACTAAAATCAAACTAAAAGTTTAATTTTAAACTTTTCAATCACACTACCTGAAATCAAACTAAAGTAATCAAAACAGCATGGTACCAGCATGACAAAGGACATATAGATGGAACAGTATCGAGAGCCCAGAAATAAACCCATGCCTTTATGGTCAGTTAATATTTGGTAAAAAGAAAAGGCAAACACATATCAGGGTAAAGATATTCTATTCAATAAATAGTGTTGGGTAAATTGGACAGATACATGAGAAAAGAAAAAGAAACCAGATCACCTTTCTATACCATACACCACAAAAGAAAACTCAAAATGGATTAAAAACAAATGTTAGACTCAAAACCATAAAAATCCTAGGAGAAAACAAGCAGTAAAGTCTTGGAAATTTCTAGTAGCAATATTTTTCCTGATATATCTCCTTGGGCAGGGGAAACAGAAGAAAATTTTGTTAGCTGTGGTTAGGATTTACAAAACATGTCATCTGTATTACATAAATCAGAGTGTTTTAAAACACCCAGATAATCAAATTGTGCAAATTTTGTCAATTTTCCATATTATTAAATTACATATTTAAGTATTTTTTATTTTTCCATTGATAAATATTTACTGAGTATTTTCTTGTATATTAGGGATTTTTAAATGTCTAAATTATGGTCTCTTCCCACAAAATTTACAATCTCCTTGAAAAGGGAGGCACACACCTGTGTGTTAAAGTTGAAGATTTTAGTTCAGTAGGTCCAGGATCATGAATTTGAGAGGGAGAAAAAGATGGCTGTTTAAGCTGTACCCATGTTGTATCTGAGGTAAAGATGGGATGTTCAAATTTAATTGAGGCCATGAGGCACAGGACAAAAGATGGTAGATAGAGTTAGCTACATAAGGGGTTTTATACACACTAATAAAAAAAAGTAGTATACCGGCACAATCTGTAAGTCTTACTCCCTAAACAGTAAGTATATTTGAAATGTTTTTAAAAAGATCAAGTTTAATATTTTCATTGGCTTCTTAAAGATGGAAGAATATGTTTGAAGGGCATCAGGAATATTTTAGGATTGTGCCTCAAGCTCAGTCCACTTCAGACCACACATCTTTGCTACTTCCTCTAGATAGATACCAAAAGTCCAATTTGGTTGCATTAAGTGTGGAAATTGAAGGAGAGGATGGAAAGCAGGCATTGAGAAGGGGAGATGGAAAGGTTTCCAGTTATGTCCAGAGGATGAATTATTTAATCAACTAAGTCAGTGGAGAGTTTAAATTCAGAAAGTTAGAGGACATTATTGACAAAAATTAGATTTCTGGAAAAATTTTTGTCACTATTCCAAATGCAGTCCTTAATTATCATAGGAATCATTTGGTCCATATTGAAATGAGAAAAAAAAATAAACATACATCCTAATTCTATGTTATATAATTTAACATCACCAGGTAAGGGAAATAATAGCAATATTTGTGTGAAATTGAGGGCTACTTCTTCCAATTACATTTTTCAAAGGTTGTTATTATCTGTAATTTTTTTCAAAGAACAAAAAATAAACTGAATTCAGCTATACATTACACACACACACACACACACACACACACACTTTTATTTCTGGCTTCTCCTACTCCATATTTTTGTGAGATTTATCCATGTTTTTGTGAAAAGTAGTAATCTGCTATTTGTTTTATTGTTGTGTAATCTTCTATTACATGCAATACTATAATTTATCCCTTTTTCTGATAATTTATGTTCTTTCCAATGCTAAGCTATTTTAACATATATTCTTCATTTTATCATTGATCAAAACAAACCATCAAAAAGGTTGTGTTTATCAACTACAAGAAATCATACAATAATGTCTTCATTGACCTACGTGCCAATGAAGTTTACTTCTGCTAAGAAATGTTCATTTTCACCCTTATGTACAATGAAAATTATGTAATGAATTTCTGCTCTGGTTTGCTTTACCTATAATAATGAAACTCAAAATTGAAGCCCAACTTTAATGTCTCTGAATGACTGGTTTTCTGCATAACCACATATTAACTCTCTCCTGGTTTTTATCTTCCAACTCTGTTTCCTCTGAAAATATGTATCTATATAATATTTTCCAATTTACTGCATGGATTACTGCAATCCTCTTAAACTACACTGTAGAATAAGGCAAGGAAAAAATACAATATTTAAAATTTACCTGGGACTCAGTCATTTCCTCTTCTTTCTGGGAATGGGCAGGGCCTGAGAAGGCAGAGCTGGAGAAGAAAATAAAAGCCATTAGGCCAGGCTTGCTTTGTGGTTTCAGAAACATGCACTCACAACAGATTAAGGTAACACTGTACAAATGATATTTGGGTCCATCAGAAACACCAACAATATTCATTACACAGAGGTGCTAATAAATACAAAGATGACTGGTGCGATCATGTGGAGCTTAAGTGTAAAGTGAAAAGGAATAGGAGAGTAAATGTGGAAGAGGAGATGCAAAGGAATGGCAAGGAATAGGAGACATCCCATAAATTTATCCACAGCTCTGTAACAGAGAACGAACAGTTCATGTGGAGGTAGCTACCTTCATGAAAGCATATAACCAAGAAAATTATAAAACTGGCAAAAACCTAAGGTATTTTAGTGTACTGAAACATTTAAAAAGGAACATTTAAGTACCAACTAAATGAGAATTTAACCAAAATGGCAACTAAATGGGCATTTAACCAAAATAGTGACAGTTATATTTTGAGGAAGGAATAGAAAGTTTGCATGTGAGAGTGAAGTGTATCAGAGACATTGGCAGTGCTGAGTTAAATTCCTATTTTCCACAATAAAAACAAAACAAAACAAAACAACCCCCCCCCACTAATTTTTAAAGTGTCAAATAATAGCAGAATAAACATATGATTTAGAAAAATAGAGTAAAAACAAGAAATTAATGATTAGAAAGTGGTTCTCTCTGGGAATAGGAATTAGGAATGGGGAGAAAAGGACAGAGTATAGTCAAACCTCAATTCTCAAACATCTTGGTTCTCAAACAGTTTGGGTCTCAACCAAGTTGTTCATGGAAAAAAATGTCTTGGTTGACTAACAAAATTTCAAGTCTCAATTCTCTATGCTGATACCTGTGTGATCAGTAACACATCTCTCAGGCAACAAAGAAGATTCAGTTTTCAAACAAATTCCTTCTCGAACAGTATTCCACAATGAATTAAATTCTACAACCGAGGTTCCACTATATAGTTTTTCTCATTATTATTATAAGTGTGGCAGCACTATTTGAGTTTTTAAAACAAATTTACATGTCATTTCCCCCCCAAAACAAATTTAATCAAGATACTTTCACCTATGCTATAGAATCAAGCCATACCATAGTGTATAATGAACAACATGGATATCCTCTCCTGCCCACATGCACAGTCCCTTTCCCAGTTTTAATTTGATTGAGGAAAATTTACTGTTATTTTGCTATCCTTCTTTCTTTCCTTTTATTTTTTTCTTTAGTTGTTTTTGACTTGTTTTAAATGATTTTTGTTACTCATTAGGGTTTTATTCCTAAAGGATCTTTTAAAAGAAACTTTTGGCCAGATGAATCATAGTGGGAAAGAACAATGACCTGGGAGCAAAGGGATTTGCTTCCTAGTCCTCTATGCTACTAATTAAGCACTGTAACTCTGGGAACCCCATTTTCTTAGAACCATTATAATCATCATTTTTCTTTTTTTATTGTTGTTCAATTAGAGTTGTCCCCATTTTCCCCCATTACTCTCCCCCTACCCACCTACCACCGCCCATATTCCATCAGCTTTTAAGAGGACACCAGCATTGTGAAATTCTGAAAAGAAAATTTCATACCTAGTTAAGGATGAACAATCAGCATATTCTCCATCCTTAGATGGCTAGATGTGGCACATAATGTTGCTACCTAAAAATAACCATTGCCCCCAAACTGTGGTACCTTTACACAATCAAATACTATGCAGCAGGAAGAAAGAAGGAACTTGTACCTTTTGCCACAGCATGGATGTAACTGGAGAATATTATTCTAAGTGAAGTAAGCCAGTCCGTGAAAGACAAATACCATATGATTTCACCTATGAGAGGAATCTATTGAACAAAATAAACTAAAGAATAAAATAGAACCACAAGCATGGAAAGATGAAACAGAATGAAAGTGACTAGAGGGGAGTGGGGAGGAGTATAATGGTGGAAAGAAGGGAAAGGGACTAGACAAAGAACATGTACTAGTGACCATAGCCATGGACAACAGTGTGGGAATTAAATGTAGGAGGAGGGGTGGAAGGGAGTGGATGGGCAGAGGAGGGCAAATGGGGGAAGGGGGAAAAATTGGGACAACTGTAATAGAATAACAATTTAAGAAAGATTTTTTAAAAATAGCTATTGCCCCCACCTTATTCCTTGAAAACTAGTAGCAACATATTCCTTTATCACAGTAGCAACATATCTTACACCAAGGATGAATCATGATTGGTCTAGATCAATGATGGTTAAAACTGTTCCTTTTTGCAAGTTACTCGATTTCCCAGCGATGCTTCACAACTAAGAATTACCATGTGACACAGTATTGGCCAATAGGATTTAATTATGCTTGATGGAGGGGGTAATGGAAATTTTTCTGCTTTCTAGTTTAAAAAAAGATGTGAGACTATCCAACTACAGAAACAGGGTGTGGGTAATTCCTAAGATCTGTTTGTGCTAGTTTTAAGATGCAATAAAAGTCCTCTGTGAGAGTGGAAAAAGTTAGACACTGTTTTACAAAATTACTTAGGTCAGTTGCTTTTTTCCACATCACCTTCAATGAGGTTATGTCATACATTTGTAGTACAATAAATACATTTCTCATATTCTGCATTCCATCTTGGTTCCACTCCATCATCATTGATAACTACATAAAAGATTGCTAGGAATTTGATTAGGACTGTGTTTAAGCTATACGTCAAATTGAGGAGAAATGAAGACAGGTTCTTCAATCCATAAATGTAGTATATTTTTCTATTTATTTTTATTTATTTTATCATTTTATTCCATTTTCAGCATAGAGTACTTACACATATTTTGTGAAATTTATTTTTAAGTATTTAATTTGGGGAGATGCTAATAAAATGGCATTTTAAATTTTATTTCAAATTCCAACTATTAATTTCTGAAATATAAAAATGACTTATTGTTCTAGGAGCTTTTGGTAGATTCTTTGGAGTGTTCTTTAATTGTGTCATCTAGAAAAAGACATTTTTTTCTAATTTGTATGTCTTTTATGTTCTTCTCTTGCTTTACTGCAATGGCTAGTAGTTACAATGTGATGGTGAATAATGGTGGTGACAGAGGACATCCCTGCCTTGTTCACAATCTTAGGGGTATTCATTATCTTACCATTAACTACAATGTAAGCTCTACATTTTTTGTTTTGTTTTGTTTTGTTTTGAAGATGGACTCTATTGAAGTATGTTCCCTTCTAGTCCCAGTTTGGCAAGAATTATTTTTTTATGAACAAATGTTAAGTGTGTTCAAGTGATTTTTCTGCATCTATTGAGATGATAATATGATTATTCTTTAGTCTCTTATTATGGTGAATTACAGTAACTGATTTTTAAAAAATGAACTTGAAATTCATCTTGCATTCCCAAGATAAACCCATTTGGTCATGATATATTATCTCTTTTGTATATTGCCAGATTCAATTTTTCAATTCAATATTGAGAATTTTCATTTCTAAGTCTGTGAGAAATATTCGTCTGCAGTTTTCTTTTCTATGTCTTTGTCTGGTTTTGGTATCAGGGTAAGGCTGACCTCATAAAATGATTTGGAAAGAGTTCCAAATCATCTTTTTTATTTTCAGGAAAAGCTTATATGGAATTGCTATGATTTCTTCCTTTGATGCTACTATTTCAACAGTGAAATTAGGCATGGCATTTCCTTTTCAGAAAACTTTTTAAAAAATGAGGTATAATTGACATATAACATTATATTAGTTTAGGTATAAAAACAATGATTCAATATTTATATGCATGGGAAAATAATCTAGTTAACATCTGTGACCTTACATAGTTACAAAAATTTTTTTTCTTGTAATGAGAACTTTTCAGTTCTATTCTCTTAGCAACTTCCAAATGTACAACATAGTATTATCAACTACAGTCACCATGCTTTATATTAAATCTCCATGACTTACTTATTTTATAACTGGAAGTTTGTACCTTCTGACCTTCTTCATCCATTTCTCCCACACTCCCTGCAGCACCGCCCCCTGCCCCACCTCTGGCAACCACCAATCTGTTCTCTGTATCGATGAGCTTGGTATTTCGGTGGGGCATTTTTGCTTGCTTTTTTTTTTAAGACTTCACGTGTAAGTCAGATCATGTGGTATGTGTCTTTCTCTGAGTTATTTCACTTAGCATAATGCCCTCAAGGTCCATCCATGTTGTTGCAACTGGCAAGATTTGATTCTTTTTTATGGATGAATATCACATTTGGTAAACATACCACATTTTTAAAATTCACTCATCCATCAATGGACACTTAGATTGTTTTCATATCTTGGATATTGCTGCAATAAACATGGGCTGCAGATATCTTTTTTAATTACTGTTTTCATTTTCTTTGGATAAATAGCCAGATGAGGGAGTTGGATCTTGTAGTAGTTCGCCATACTATTTTCCATAGTGGCTGTACCAATTTATATTTCTACCAACAGTGCACAAGGGTTCTCTTCTCTCCACATTCTCGCTCATACTTATTATTTGTATTTTTTTATATCCATTCTAACAGGTGTAAGGTGATATCTCACTGTCGTTTGACTTGCATTTCCCTGACAATGATAGTGAATACCTTTTCATTGCCATCTGTATGTCTTCCTCAGAAAAATGTCTATTCATATCTATTGCCCACTTTTAAATTAGATTGTTTGTTTTTTGCTCTTCAGGTCTATGAGTTCCTTATACATTTCATTATTAACCCCTTATCAGATATATGATTTACAAATATTTTCTTCCATTCAGAGGGTTGCCTTTTCATTTTGTTGATAGTTTCCTTTGCTATGCAGAAGATTTTTTAGTTTGATATATTCCCACTTGCTTATTTTTTGTTTTTCTTTGGTGTCATAGGTTTTTAACCATAAATTTGATTTCATGAATAGATATACAACTATTCAGGTTATTTCTTGTTGAGTAAACTTTGATAATTTATGTCTTTCAAAAAAATTGTCCACTCATATAAGTTGAAGAATTCATGGGTATAGAGTTGTTTGTAGTATTCTTTTATTATCCTTTCAAGATCTATGGGGTGAGTGTCATGCCCCAAATTTCAATCCTAATATTGGCAATTTGTACCTTATGTCATTTTTTCATAGTCTGTCTAGAGGCTTAAAATTTTATCATTCTTTACAAAGAAAACAGTTTTTGGTTAACTAATTTTCTCTATTTTTTATGATATTCAACTTTATTGAATTCTGCTCTAATCTTTAATGTCCTCATCTTTTTTTTTAACCTTTAGGTTTGTCTTTTTTTTTCTCAAGTTTCCTAAAGTGGAAGTTAGAACTAATTCAAGTTTTTTCCTCTTCTATTTATGAAATTTAGCTGTGTCCCACCCATTGTGATAGGTTGCATTTTCATGCAAAGTATTTTTAAATTTCCTATGAAATTTCCTCTTTGACCCAAGGGCTTTAGAAGTATGTTGTTTTATTTCCAAGTATATCAAGATTATACAGATATATTTCTGTTCTTGGTTTCTAGTTTTATTCTGCTATTAAATGCTTTGAAATTACTGAAGTTTATTTTATGCTCCAGAATATGATCTATCTTGGTGAATATCCACTGGTACTTAAGGAGGACAAGTACTCTAGTGTTCTCGGGTAGACTGTTCTCAATTGACATTAACATTTAAACTCTGAAAAGTTGACTCTGAACACTTAAATCAGGGGTTTCCAAACTTTTGGGCATCTCTGGTCTACACTGGAAGAGGAAGAGTTGTCTTGGGCCACACACTAAATACACAAACACTAACAAAAACTGATGAGCAAAAGAAAGGTCTGTGCATAGTTATTGTGATATCCACCACCAGAGATAAGCAAAAGAGTCTCCACATAATAACCCTAATTATGCAGCAGCCCTTTTGATAATCTTAAAATTGTTAAGCAGGCCCTAAGTTTGTTAGCACTAATATAGAAAATGTACATATCTAAGTAATAAAATGTTATTGATTTTTAAAATATTTTCATTACAAAAGTGAAAGAGGGCAACATAAAACTAGTGGGATGTTTGACACTGTATGTGAGAAACTAGCACATCAGAACCTGGTTTGATAGAAGTAGTTGCCATTCTCAGTAAATTCTCAAGGTGCTCATCAGACATTTTGGTTGTAATTTTATTCTTAATGTGTTTCATTCTTCAAGATAGTTGCTTGCAAATGTAGGTGCTGCCAAATAGCAATGACATGAATAAGGCATGATTGTGAAGCAAGGGATATTTGTCTCTGGGAAGATAGGACCTATAAAAGTCCAGTAAGGACACATGATCAAATTTTTCTTTAAGTTGAACAACAGATTGCAGCTCTAAGCATTCCATTTGAAAATTGACAGGAAACGTTTATGCTGAGTTGGAGTAACAAATATAGCAAAATATTGATTATTTCCCCAGAAATCTTGAAATCTGTTTTCAAATTCCTGTATCAAATTGAAAAGCAAGGCTGCATATTTTTGGCTGTTCATGAGATTGTGTTTAGCTAACATGTCAAAGTACATAAAATTGTTTGCCTTAAGTTGATCTTGTCATAATTTCAGTTTCATTTGGAATGCTGTAATGGTTTGAAATATGGTATTGATGAGTTGGTTTTCACCTTGAGGATGCATGTTTAACTCATTTAAATGAGCAGTTAAATGCACTGAAAAATGCTAAATCTGTAAGCCAGTTTTCACTGTTAAGTTCCAGCACATATTTTTTCTTTTTTCCTTTTTATTTTTTAATATAATCTATTAATCATGCTATTACAGTTGTCTCATTTTCCCTTTACTCCCCTCCATCCTCCACACCCCCTCCCACCCACATTTCCCCCTTTAGTTCATGTCCATGTGTCATACATATAAGTTCTTTGGCTTTTACATTTCCTATACCATTCTTACCCTCCCCCTTTCTATTTTCTGTGTACTATCTATGCTACTTATTCTCTGTACCTTTCCCCACTCTCCCACTCCCCTGTTGCTAACCCTCCATGTGATCTCCATTTCTGTGGTTCTATTCCTGTTCTAGCTGTTTGCTTAGTGTGCTTTTGTTTTTGTTTTAGGCATGGTTGTTAATAATTGTGAGTTTGCAGTCATTTTACTGTTCATTTTTTTAATCTTCTTTTTCTTAGATAAATCCCTTTATCATTTCATATAATAAGGGCTTGGTGATGATGAACTCCTTTAACTTGACCTTATCTGAGAAGCACTTTATTTTCCCTTCCATTCTAAATGAAAGCTTGCTGGATAGAGCAATCTTGGATGTAGGTCCTTGACTTTCATGACTTGGAATACTACTCTCCAGGTCCTTCTTGCCTGTAAGGTCTCTTTCAAGAAATCAGCTGACAGTCTGATGGGAACTCCTTTGTAGGTGACTCTGCCTTTATCCCTTGCTGCTTCTAGAATTCTCTCCTTCATTTGAATCTTGGCTAATGTAATTATGATGTACCTTGGTGTGTTCCTCCTTGGGTCCACCTTCTTTTGGACTCTCTGAGCTTCCTGGACTTCCTGGAAGTCTATTTCCTTTGCCAGATTGTGGAAGTTCTTCTCCATTATTTGTTCAAATAAGTTTTCCACTTGTTGCTCTTCCTCTTCCCCTTCTGGTACCTCTATAATTCAGATGTTGGTACATTTAAAGCTGTCCTGGAGGTTCCTAAGCCTCTCCTCATTTTTTTTTTTAATTCTTGTTTCTTCATTCTTTTCTGTTTGATTGTTTCTTTCTTCCTTCTGGTCCACTCCACTGATGTGAGTCCCAGTTTTCTTCCTATCACTATTGGTTCCTTGTGCATTTTCCTTCATTTCACTTAGTGTAGCCTTCATTTTTTCACCTAATTTGTGAGCAAATTCCACCAATTCTGTGAGCATCCTGATGACCAGTGTGAACTGTGCATCTGATAGGTTGGCTATCTCTTCATCACTTAGTTGTATTTTTTCTGGAGCTTTGATCTGTTCTTTCATTTGCACCTCTTTTTTTTTTGTCTTGATGCTCCTGTTACATAGTGAGGGGTGGAGCCTTAGGTATTCACCAGGGCAGAGTAACCCACGTTGCTGCATTGTGATGCTGTATGTGGGGAAGGAGTCTGAGAGGGAACAATGGCACTTGCTCTGCTCTCTGCTGGCTTTCAGTTACTTCCCCCACTTCCCACAATCAAATTGGGCCCTTCTGGTGCTGATTCCCAGGTGGGTTGGCTTGTGTACATTCTAGCACCCTGTGGGTCTCTCCAACAAAATCTCCTGTGAGGCTGGGAGTTTCTCTCGCTGCCTCAACCCCCACAGGTGTTTTCAGTCAGTTGTTTGAGGCTTTCTTTCCCCACGCTGGGACCCTGGGTCTG
This sequence comes from Anoura caudifer, assembly GCA_004027475.1. Lineage (NCBI taxonomy): Eukaryota > Metazoa > Chordata > Mammalia > Chiroptera > Phyllostomidae > Anoura > Anoura caudifer. The sequence goes on from PVKU01005800.1 coordinate 97,997, forward strand.
TCTCATTCCCCAATTGTTCTTCCTGGTTTATCTGTGCACAAATATGGGACCACCTGCTCCACAGCCGCTGCCACAGTCTTGCTGGCCAGCTGCAGCATTGCGTGCCTCGCTCCACAATCTGGCACTGGTCCACCAGATGCTGCCTTGCCCACCCTGGTCCTCCTCTGCTGCTTTGCCACGCGTCCTGTCCGCATGCCCATTTCTGCCCCTCCTACAGGTTTAGATGAGTGTGTCTTCTCTAACTCCTTGGTTGTCAGACTTCCATATAGTTTGATTTTTCTGTCAGTTCTGATTGTTTTTTTGTTTTTAAATTGTTGTTGTCTTTCTTTTGATTGTGTGAGGAGGCGCAATGTGTCTACCTATGCCTCCATCTTGGCTGAAAGTCCACAAATTTGTTTTTTGATACAATAAATGACTTGATAACATATTGCAAATGATAAAATCTTTTCAAGATTTGGCCTCTACTTAGCCATCTTACTTGCAAAAAATAAATGATGTTGCCAAAGTCAGCATCAATATTTTTAAGGAATTCCTAGAGTTATTGATGATTCAATCCCTTGGCTCTTATGAAATTCAGTCTTGATGATGGTTTGCATAATATTATCCATTTTTAAAGCTTTTATGCATAAATTTTCATGATGTACTATGCAATAATACTTCATCAAATGCGAGTTTTGGGCAGCAATTGCATTGTCTTCTATTAATTTTACAAGTCTCATTGTCAGGGTGCCATCAGTAAATATACCAGTTATGTTGACAACGGACAAAGAAAATTGCTTTAACATAGTTTTTTACTTCATATAAACCTCTTGATTTACTTGTGTTGTTTAATAGCACTAAAGAAGTCATTGCTTTGGTGACATTATATTAGTCATTAAGGCCTCTAATAAAATTGGCAAGTTGATCCATATCTGTAGCATCGGTGCTATCATCCATCACCAAAGCATAAAATTTAAAATTAGCAGCTTTACTCCCCAAACTTCTTTTAATAGATTTTAAAATTTCTTCAATTTGCCTGGCTATAGTCAGGTGAGACAAACTGATTTTACAAATATCTCCCTTTTTTTCAAGGCAAATTATATCTGCCATGCTTTCTATACATTGCTTAATATACTCACCATCAGTAAATGGCTTTGATTTTTTATTATTAAATATGCTACCACATAACTGGTTTTCACAATGGAATTCTCCTGAGCTGTAATGTTCTGAAAAAATTATTGTTGAGAAGAGACTTTTTTCAGTTCTGCTACTTTGTCCTTATGACACACAGAATCCTTCCTACACATTGAATTTGGCAGCATGTTTTTGCATATAATGCCTTTTCAAATCACAGTGTTTGAAAACTTGCACAAATTCCCCACATATTAAGCAGAGTGCCTTACTATTTGCCTTGACAAAAAAATAGTCATATGTCCAATTTTTGTTGAACAATCTTCCTTCACACATAACTTTTCTTTTTGGGGGTTCTGTTTTCTTTTGAGATGTTGTAGAAGCCATGCTGGGATTAAAAAATAATAATAATAGATAAGGGATTTTATGAAAATTAATTGACAGGAAAAGACAAAGCAAGGTTTGGGCCCTTCCACAGCTCTCTTGGTTGCCGGGGTGAGGCAGAGGGCTGATTGTGAAGTGTGGCAGATGTGTGAGGCACCACTGAGGCATGGAAGTACCTTTAATAATCAAATAAGAATGCTTACCTGACTTCTAAATAATATCAAATGCCTAATGTGGCAATTGTAGGCTGGAATATTATTTATAATCACTGCCTCACTAAGTCACCACAAGCACATGTAATGTCTGCTGGTGTCGATCTCATTGTCTGTGCTTGGAAGATAACACACTGGAAGCCACACAGGACTGTAAAACTGAAGCCACACATGCATACAAATAGCAAGAGCGTATGTACATTTATTTTACCTGACATTGCGACACATAATCACAAAAACTCTCATTATGTTTTAAGGAAATTTATGATTTTGTGTTGGGCTACATTCATAGTTATCTGGGGCCACAGGCGGCCCATGGCCGGCAGGGTGGACACCCCATTTAAGTCTCTTCTTAAGCATATTTTATTGACTATGCTATTACAGTTTTCCCAACTTTCCCCCTTGATCCCCCCTCCGCCCTGCACCCCCCAACCCTCCAGCATTCCCACCCCTGAGTTCATGTCCATGGGTTGTCCATATAAGTTCTTTGACTTCTGTGTCCTATACCACTCTGAACCTCTCCCCATGTATTTTATGCCTACCAATTATGCTTCTTCTTCCCTGCACCTTCCCCCCATTCCTCCCATCCCCATCCCCACTGAAAATCCTCCATGTCCATTTCTCTGATTCTGTTCCTGTTCTATTGTTTGTTTAGTTTTTGTTGTTGTTTTTAGGTTCAGTTGTTGATAGCTGTGAGTTTGTTGTCATTTTACTATTCATAGTTTTTGATCTTCTTCAATTTCTTAGATAAGTCCCTTTAACATTTCATATAATAAGGGCTTGATGATGAACTCCTTTAACTTGACCTTATCTGGTAAGCACTTTATCTGCCCTTCTATTCTGAATGATAGCTTTGCTGGACAGAGTCATCCTGGATATACGTCCTTGCCTTTCATGACTTGGAATACTACTCTCAGCCCCTTCTTGCCTGCAAGGTTTCTTTTGAGAAATCAGCTGACAGTCTGATGGGAACTCCTTTGTAGTTAACGGTCTCCTTTCCTCTTTCTGTTTTTAAGATTCTCTCTTTATCTTTAATCTTGGGTAACTTAACAATGATGTGCCTTCGTGTGTTCCTCTTTGGGTCCAACTTCCTTGGGACTCTCTGGGCTTCCTAGAATTCTATTTCCCTTGCCAGATTGGGGAAGTTTTCCTTCATTATTTGTTCAAATAAGTTTTCAATTTCTTGCTGTTGTTCTTCTCCTTCTGGCACCCCTATAATTCAAATATTGGAACATTGCAGGTTGTCCCAGAGGTTCCTAAGCCTCTCTTCATTTTTTGAATTCTTCTTTCTTCATTCTGTTCAAGTTGGGTGTTTATTTCTTCCTTTTGTTCCAAATCATTGATTTGAGTCTTGGTTTCCTTCCTGTCACTGTTGGTTCCCAGAATATTTTGCTTTATTTCACTTTGGGTATCCTACATTTGTTCTTTCATTTTGCAACCAAGCTCAATCAGTTCTATGAGCATCAAGATTACTAGTGCTTTGAATTCCACATCAGTTAGGTTGGCTATCCCCTCATCGCTTAGCTCTTTCTCTGGAGTTTTGCTCTGTTCTTCCATTTAGGCCATATTTCTTTGTCTCCACACACCTGTTAAGTTGTAAGGGGGCATGGACTTATGTATTCACCACGGCAACCCTCTTTGCTGCATTGTGGTGCCATCTATGTGGGAGAGGTCAGAGACAGAACAGTGCAGCTTGCTTGATGGGCTCTAGCCCCACTTCCCAATGAACTCTCACATGAGACTGGGAGTGTTTCCCACCGTGGCAACCCCTGCTGTAGTCCACAGTCAGCTCTGAGTCTCAGTTTCCCATTCAGCCAGCCCCACCCACACAATCCACCATCTTGCCCCAGGTCCTTTCAGCCAGCCCTGCCAACGCAGTCCACCACCTGGTCCCTGGTGCTCTCCATCCACCTGTCTGTTCCTTTAATTCCTTGGTTGTTGGAGTTCCATGCAGTTTGATTTTTCTGGCACTTCTGGTTGTTTACTGTTTTTAGATTGGTTGTTATTCTCCTTTTGGTTGTGCAGGGAAGTGAAGGGTTTCCACCTATGCCTCCATCTTGGCCGGAAGTTCCCAATTTAAGTGTTAAATGCTGGTTGATAAATGTTTTTCAGGTCTTCTATAACCTTTCCGATATTCTGCCCCCTTTTTTGATTACTGAGAGGAGCTTTGAAGCCCCCAGCTATAGTTGTGTATTTGTCTACTTCTCATTTTAATTTCATCAGTTTTTGCCTCATATATTTTGAAGTTCATGTTTAGCTGCACAAATTTAGGAATACTTATGTCTTCTTAGAGAACCAGCCCCTTTATCATTATGTAATGTTTCTCTTCATCCCTAATAATAATCCTTGTTCTAAAGTCTACATGTTTAATATTAACATTGCAACTTTGTATTTGTTTTGATTAGTATTTCTATGCCATATTTTTCTCTATCATTTATTTTTAATGTATCATTCTTTAAAAAAAAAAATAGAAGTCCACGCTGCCACCCTGGGGGATAAACATATGTGTAAATGTCTTTTTCCTAACTTGGGATGTTAAATTTGATGGGAGCCCAAGAAATGTAATTTTATTTTATTTCTTATAATCTATTTTTAGTCCTTACCTGAGGACATTTTTTTCATTGCCTATTAGAGACAGAAGAAGGGAGAGAGAAAGCAAGAGAGAGAAACCTCAATGCAAGAGAGAAGCATTGATTAGTTGTCTCCCACACACGCCGGGACCAGGGATTGTACATGCCTAGACCAAGGATCAAACCTGCAAACTAGGTATGTGCTCTGACTGGGAACTGAATCTGCAACCTTGTGGTGACTGGACACCACTCCAAACAACTGAGCCACACCAGCCAGGGCTAATGTATTATTCTTTATATTTAAAATGGGCTTCTTGTAAACAGCATTTAGGGAATCTTTTACCCAGTGTGATAAACTCCATTTTTATCTTTTAACTGGTATGTTTAAATCAATGACATTTAAAGTAATTATTGATATAGTTGGATAAATTTCTACCATCTTCTTAGCTGTTTTCTGTTTGCTCCATTTGTTCTGCTTCTTCACCCATCCCCACTTTTCTGCCTTGGCTTGGGTAAGTGAGCAATTTTTGTTATTCCTTTTATCTCGGAAAAAAAAAAACTTAGTGGTTTCTCTAGGTTTTTACAATATCTATTTCTTATTAATCTGAGTCTACCTTTAAATAGTATATCTTGTTGTATAGAAACTTACAACAATATACTCCAAATTCCTCCCTCCCATCCTTTCTACTATAGTTATGATATATTTTAGTTTTACCTATGCTATAAACATATAATATTTATTTCAGATAATCATTTAGCTTTTAGAACAAATAAAAATAAAATGCATTTTATTTTATCCTTATGTACTCCAATTCTAATGTTCTTCAATTCTTTGTATATATTTAGGTTTGAACAACTTCCACTTAAAGAACTTCCTTTAGCATTTCCTGTAGAGAAGTCTGCTGGTACAGGTTTTTGTTTAACTGAAAAAGTCTTTATTCTTCATTTTTGAAGAATATTTTTGGTTGGTATAGAATTGTGGATTGATAGCTTTTTATCTTTCAGAGCACTCTGAAAATTTGTCAGCTGTATGTGATTCTTATCCTTGTTCTTCAGTAGGTAATGTTTCTATTTCTCTTGTTGCCTTCAAAATTTTTATCCTTATCTTTGTTTTTCAGCAGTTTAATGATATGAAACTTCTGAGAGAGAAGACTTGCTCATGGCATGGCAACTGGGACACTTAGCTGATCTTCCAAAGGACACAGTGAACATCCAACAGAATCTTAGCTGATAAGAAGTTTGGAAGCCAAGGTGTGCAGAGGAAGCTTCAAAACAGGCAGTAAAGAGGTTTCATAGATAGATGTGGAAAGTCTGGGACATGGCACCAGAAATCACAGCTGCCAGGGAAAAACATCGGAGGAGAGCCAGGTCACTGAGAGCTGCCTAGCAGCTCCCTCCCCTTCCAGGATGGGCAGCAGCTCCCTCCCCTTCCAGGATGGGCAAATCGAAGACTTGCTCTAGGAGAGACATGAACACTGTCTCATGAGGGGGATGAGGGAGGCAAGACAGGCAGGCACACACACAGCTGGTGGCGCACCCAAGCTGGGGCAGCGGTTGCCAGGACAGTGCCAGAGAGTGGGGAGAACCCTGGCGGCCACAGGAGCTGACAGAAGAGGTGGGCCGCAACTGGCCATGACTGAGATAGACCCTGGGCTTGCCTGAGAGTTGAAGTTTAAGGAAAGCTGGGCAGTGACTTGGAGCAGCAGCAGCACCCAAAGAGACTTTTTTCAAAAGGGGAACTAGGGCGCACTGGGAAAGGACGACAGAGACGTAGGTACCAGCCATCAGAGAGGGATGATTGTGGGCGCAGTTTGCTCCCGCTCAGTGCCCCTCACAGATTGATCAGAGGCATGCAGAGCGAGGTGGTTTACCAGCACCAGCCCAGGGCAACTGTACAAAGTGGAGAATGCATGCTGCACAGTACTCTGAGGGCGTGGACTGGAAACTGGGCACCTGTGATTACTGTAGTCCAAGCCGAGCCCCTTTCCTTGACAAACCACCGAAGAGGAAAAACCAAGCCCAACCCCCCACTGCCTGTAAAAGCCAGGAAGATCTGCAAAACTGCCCCTGCAGGCTTAACAACCAGCAGGGGTCTTTTTATTCCCCCCAAGAGTAAGGCAGGAAGACATGGAGCTGAGACAAAACCAGAGATCCGCAAAGAAGTCAGAAGGTGAACACCAAAGGCTGAGACAAATTTCACCTTGCTCTTCATCAGAGCTCACATGGTTTCTATGATTTCTTTCATCTTTTCACTTATTTAGGTTTTTTCTCCTTATCACGTTGCATTTTACTTTTTCTTCTTTCACTTCACTCATATTCCAAATAACTCACTACTATTGGCCTTTTACTTTTTATTATTTTATTCAGATTATGTATTTTTTATCATATTATTTCTATCCCAAATCCCACACAGCACCCTTCCCTGGTCTTAAACCATTTCGCCATCTTCCTAAGCTTTATTATTGTTGTGGTAAACTACTTTTTTTTCACACTACACTGTGTTCCTATCTCTTACTCTCACCACTTCTCCTCCATCTAACCTTGCATAAGCGCTCTTCTTTAAGTCAGTTCACATTCTTTTCCCCCTTTTATAAGAGTCTTATTTCTTTTCCACTTTTTATAAACAGTGGCTAGTTGGACAAAATACCATGGTCATTGCTGTACTTCTCCAACAGATCTCCTCCTTGTTCACCATTTGTTTCTACTTTAAATCCCACAGAGTATGTGCCCCCTGTCTTACTCCATTTTGCCTTCCCCCTGCCCCTGATCAGTTGAGTGAGGAATTTTATTTCATTTATTTTCTTTTTTCTCCTCTCTCAACGTGGGCTTTACTCCTTATTCTTTTTAGTTTGCTTCCCCCATCCTCTTAAAAATAATTTTTCTTTACAGTAGACATCTTACATTCACTTTTCACTTTGCTACAATATTCTTATTCCCGTTCCACCTTTACTAAACTTCATTCAGCTGTCACTGCTTGACACTGCTGTGGGTTTTCTGCAGTTTTGTTCTCATTGAGCCAATACCTTTCAATTTTGCTTCAAACCACACAGTATACTCTTCCTTTTCCTTACCTTACCCCATTGTTCCTGTTGCCTTTCATGTTTTACATATGTTTTAAATTTTGTTCTCTCCCTTTCTTCACCTTGGTTCTATCCCTACTCTTATCAATTCTCCTCCATATTACCCCACAATAACATTTGCCCCTCTTTTAGTCATCTCATATTCCCTTTGTCATATCTTATAATATCCATAATCTCTCTTCAATTTTATTAATCTTTGCTCAATAGAAGTTCAGATTGCTGATATGGTAGGGGGGTTCTTTCTGCTGACATAGCTTTGGTTGTCAGGTAATACTGATTTGTTAACCAGTACTTGAACAACAGCATACAAGACAAGGTGAGAGTTGTGACTACCAGTAAGCCCACTGGAGGGGAGAAAACACCAATAAAATAGCCACAAACAAGTAAACACCAAGTACAATAAGAGAGTCCACACAAACAGAAGAAAGGGCAACCCAAGAGCATCCAGACAGGAGATCAAAGAAACTGCACCACTGAGTCCCACAGAACTCCTACCATAGCTCACCCCACAATGATTGACAAAGCAGAATATCCTGAGATGCAGAAACAAAACAAAAAAAAAAAGAGTCTCATAAAATGGGAAGACAAAGAATGAAACCACAATCAAAAGGAATGGAAGACCCCCTATAAAAGAGCTAAGTGAAATAGAAGCAAGCAAACTATCAGACACAGAATTCAAAAAAGTGGTTATAATGATGCCCCAGGAACTCAATGACAACTACATGGAATTAAGCAGAAACTATAACAGCATGTAAAAGGAAATAGAAACAATAAACAAAAACAAGGAAGAAATGAAGAATACGATATCTGAAATAAAAATACATGAGAAAAAATTACAAGTAGGCTGGATGAAGGAGAGAACCAAATAGTGAGCTGGAAGACAAGGTAGAAAGAAATACCCACATAGAGCAGTAGCATGAAAAAAGACTCAAAAAGTCTGAGGAGAGCTTAAGGGAACCTCAGGACAATATAAAACAACAAATTCAAATCATAGGAATACCAGAAGGAGAAGAAAAGGAGCAAAGGATAGAAAACCTGTTTGATTACCTGGCTTATTTCACTTAGCATAATGCTCTCCAGTTCCATCCATGCTGTGGCAAAGGGTAGGAGCTCCTTTCTTTCTGCAGCATAGTATTCCATTGTGTAAATGTATCATAGTTTTTTGATCCATTCATTTACTGATGGGCACCTAGGTTGCTTCTAGCACTTGGCTATTGTAAATCGTGCTGCTATCTCACCTTTAAGTGGAACCTAATCAACAAAACAAACAAGCAAGCAAAATATAACCAGAGACATTGAAATTAAGAACAAACAGACAGTAACCAGAGGGGAGGTGAGAGGGGATAATGGAAGGAAAAGGGGGAAAGGTTTTCAGGAACAACTATAAAGGACACATGGACAAAACCAACTGGAGGGTGGAATCAGGGGAGGCAGGTAGGGGTGGCTGGGGTAGGGGGGAGATGTGAGAGGAAAGGCAGACAACTATACTTGAAGAACAACAATATAATCTTTAAATATAGGGAAAAAAAGAAAGAAAACCTGTTTGAAAAAATAATGACAGAAAAATTCCTGAACCTGGAGAGGGGAGTGGCCATGCAGCCTCAGGAAGCACAGAGGGCCCCATCAGGATGAACCCAAAGAGGCCTTTGTAAGGACACATCCTAATTAAAATGCCAAATTTTAAGAAAAAAGAAACAATCTTAAAAACAGCAAGGGAGAAACAGATAATAACATACAAGTAAGTGCCAATAAGGCTAACAGCTGATTTCTCAACAGGAACACTACAATCCAGAAGGGAATGGCAAGAAATATTCCAAGTAATGAAACCTGCCACCAAGCCTACTCTAACAAGTGAGACTCTCAATAAAAATTGAAGGCCAAATAAGGAGTTTCCCAGACAAAAGTAGTCTAAAAGAATACACCTCCACCAAACCAGGATTTCAAGATACAATAAAGGAACTGCTTTAAAATGAAGAAAAGACAGAGAGAGAGGAACACAGATACAAAGGGGTAAAATGGCAATGAATAAGTACCTATTAATAATTACCTTAAATATAAATGGATTATGACCAGGGGGGAGATGGGAGGGAATTTCAGGGGGAAAGGGGAAGGGTTTACAGCAACAAGTATAATGGACACATGGACAAAAACTAGGGGGAGGTGGAAATGGGAGGGAGGTGGGGAGGTCTGGGGGTGGGCTGGGATGGGAGTAAAAGACAGAAAACTGTACTCAAACAACAATTAAATATATATACACGTATATATATATGAATGGATTAAATGCCCCAATCAAAAGGCATAGGGTAACTGACTAGATAAGAAAACATGACCCACACATATGCTGCCTACAAGAGACACACCTCAGACAAAAAGACCTACAGTGAAGACTGAAAGAGAAGAGCTGGAAAAAAAAATATTCCAAGCAAATGGACAGGGAAAAAGACCTGGGGTAGCAATACTTATTTCAGACAAAACAGACTCAAAACAAAGGCCATAGAAAGATGATACAGACACTGCCTGCAGTGTCCGTGTCATCATGGATGAAATAAAACATTCACACCAACTACCAAGTCTGGTAGAGAAAAAAGAACAGCATGGCATTTCTCTCAAGGTGAGCAAAAGCCATGGCCTCCACCATGACAGGACTTTATTTTGTTTCTGGTCACATTACATGATGGTCTCATTTACTATGCACAGGTTTGCTTTAGGGGGTTACCTTTTACAGACAACAAAGGAGACGATGCTGCTAATGACATCACAGATGGATATTTGCAAATGAAAGAGGGAAAAGTGGTTGAGCCAGTTATACTCCCTACTGGGGAGTTTTAGCATGGATTTTAGGAAGTTACAGTAAGCACTTGATATCTCAATTGAGGGTGAGGGAGTTTTAGCAAAAGCAAGACTCAAAGAGGCTTAGGCACATTGCAAACCTTATTTTCCACAAGAGAACCTATCTGTGGGCATGGGTGCTGTGCATCTCCAAGTGAGAGCTGGGCCCACGCCACACAGAAGGATCTCCCACAGAAAGAGACACAGAAGGACACCTTATAATACTCAAAGGAAGAATCCATCAAGAAGACATAAACATTATAAACATACTTGTATCCAACATAGGAGCACCCAAATATATAAGGAAAACCTTGGAGGACATCAAGAAAGAGACAGAGAGCAACACACTTATAGTATGGCATTTTAACACCTGTCAAAAATGGATATATCTTCCAAAGTATCAACAGAGATACTGTGATGCTCAACGGACATATTACATCAAATGGACTTAACTGATATATACAGAACCTTTCATCCCAAAGAAGCAAAATATACATTCTTTTCAAATGTACGTGCAACATTTTCAAAGACAGACCACATGATAGGACACAAAACAAGCCTCAACAAATTTTAAAATATTGAAATCATGTCAAGCATTTTCTCAGACCACAAGTGACTGAAACTAGAAACCAACCTCAAGGAAAAAATTCAAAAACATTCAAATTCATGGAGAATGAATAGCATGCTATTAAACAATGAATGTGTTAATGAGATCAAGGAAGAAATCAAACATTTTTTGGGAACAAATGAAAATGAACACAAACAGTCAAAAACCTATAGGACACAACAAAGGCAGTCCAGAGAGGGAAGATCATAGCAATACAGGCCTACTTTAAAAAGATAGAAACCTTTCAAATAAACAATCTAACCCTACATCTACAAGAACTGGAGGAACAACAAGAAACAAAGTTCAGAGCAAGTAGAAGAAAGGAAATAACCAAGATCAGAGCAGAATTTAATGACATAGAGACTAAAAGAACAATTCAAAGGATCAATAAATCCAAAGCTGGTTCTTTGAAAATATAAACAAAATAGACAAATCTTTAACCAGACTCATCAAGAAAAAAGAGAGAGGGCCCAAATAAATAAAATCAGAAATGAAAGAGAAGAGATTATAACTGATACCACAGAATAAAGGAATGTAAATTACTACAAACAACTATATGCCAAGAAATTTGAAAACCTGGGTGAAATGGACAAATTTCTAAAAACACATAATCTTCCAAAACTGAATGAAGCAGAAGCAGAAGGCATTAACAGACCAGTAACAGCTGATGAAATCAAAGCAGTAATCAAAAAACTCCTGTCACACAAAAGCCCTGGACTGGATGGTTGCACAGTAGAATTTTATAAAACACTTAAAGAAGAGTTAACCTCTATCCTTCACAAACTATTCCAAAAAATCCAAGAAGGGAAAAGACTCCCTAACTCTTGTTATGAGGCCAGCATCATCCTAATTCCAAAATTAGATAAACACACAACAAAGAAAGAAAATTATGGGCCGATATCGCTGATGAACATAGATGCTGAATTCCTCAACAAAATATTGGGAAATCGCATCCAGTAATATATTAAAATGATCATACACCATGACCAAGTGGGATTTATCCCAGGGATGAAAGGATGGTCCAATATTTGCAAATCAATAAATGTAATACATCACATAAACAAAAGTAAAGACAAAAACCACATGATCATATCAATAGATGTGAAAAAAAATCATTTGATAAGGTATAGCAATCTTTATGATAAAAACACTCAAAAAAGTGGGAATAGAAGTAGCATTCCTCAACATAATAAAAGCCATATACAGAAACATACAGCCAACATCATATTTAACAGACAAAAACTAAAAGCTTTCCCACTAAGATTAGGAACAAGACAAGGGTGTCCGCTTTTACCACTTCTATTCAATGTAGTATTGGAAGTTCTAGTCAAAGTGATCAGACAGAAAAAGAAATAAAAGGCATTGAGACAGGAAAGGAGGAAATAAAACTCATTGTTTGTAGATGACATGATAGTGCACCTAGAAAACTATAGACTCTACTCAACCTAATAAGTGAACTTGGCAAAACAGTGGGATACAAAGCCAATATTCAGATATTGAAAGCATTTTTGTACACCAACAATCAAATACCAGAATCAGAAACTAGGAAAAACATCCCATTTGCTGTAACAACAAAAAAAAATAAACCATCTAGGAATAAACCTAACCAAGAAGGTAAAAGACCTATACTCAGAAAACTACACAATACTAAAGAAAGAAATTAAGGAAGACACAAATAAATGGAAGCATATACTGTGGTCATGGACTGGAAGAATTAATATTGTCATAATGTCCATACTACCCAAAGCAATTTCTAGATTCAAAACAATCTCTATTAAAATATGACTGACATATTTCACAGATACAGAACAAATATTTCAAAAATTCATATAGAACCACAAATGACCCCGAATAGGCTCAGCAATTGTGAGAAAGAAGTACAAAGTAGGAGTGATCACAATACCTGATATCAAACAATATTACAAGGCCACTGTAATCAAAACAGTCTGGTACTGGCATAAGAACAGACACATAGATCAACAGAACAGATGTCTCTGTTCTAATGGAATACAGACCCCAGAAATAAACCCAAGTCTCTATGGTCAATTAATATTTGACAAAGGGGGCAGGAGCATAAAATGGAGTAAAAATAGTCTCTTCAACAAACTGCTGGGAGAGCTGGATGGGTACATGCAAAAAGATGAAACTAGACCATCAATTTACAGCATACACAAAAATAAATTCAAGATGGATAAAAGACTTAAATATAAGTTGTGACACCATGAAAGTCCTAGAAGAAAACATAGTCAGTAAAATATCAGATATCCCACACAGCAATATTTTCACTGATATATCTCCTAGGGCAAGGGACATAAAGGAAAGCATAGACAAATGAGACTACAACAAATTAAAACCCTTCTGCACAGTTAAAGAAAACATCAACAACATGAAAAGGGAACCAATTGTATGAGAAAACATATTTTCTAATCATACCTCAGACAAGGGTTTGATCTCCAAAATTATAAAAAACTCATATGACTCAAAGCAGGAAGACAAACAAATCAATTAAAAAAATGTACAAAGGGTCCTGGCTGGTGCAGCTCAGTGGATTGAGTGTGGGCTGAGGACCAAAGGGTCGCCAGTTCGATTCCCAGTCAGGGTACATGCCTGGGTTGCAAGCGAGGTCCCCAGTGGGGGTCACATGAGAGGAAACCACACATTGATATTTCTCCCCCTCTCTTCCTGCCTCCCTTCCCCTCTCTTTAAAATTAAATAAATAAAATCTTTTTAAAAAATGTGCAAAGGACCTGAAGGAAGACATACAGTGGGCACAAAGACATATGAAAGGATGTGCAACATCACTAGCCTTCACAAAGATGTAAATTAAAACCACAATAAGATTCCCCTATACCCCATCAGAATGGCCATCATTAATAAATCAACAAAGAACAAGTGCTGGTGACGTTGTGGAGAAAAGGGAACCCTAGTGCACTGTTGGTGGGAATGCAGACTGGTGCAGCCATTGGGGAAAACAGTATGGAATTTACTCAGAAAACTACAAATGGAAGTGCCTTTTGATCCAGTGATCCTTCAGCTGGGACTACACCCTAAGAACCCTGAAACACCAATCCAAAAGAACTTATGCACCCCAAATTTCATACCAGCACAATTTTAATAGCCAAGTGCTAGAAGCAATCTAAGCGCCCATCAGTAAATGAGTGGATCAAACAACTGTGGAATATTTACACAATGGAATACTAAGCAGCAGAAAGAATGAAGGAACTCCTACCCTTTGTGACAGCATGGATGGAACTGGAGAGTATTATGGTAAGTGAAATAAACCAGGTGGTGAAAGACAAATACCATATGATCTTACCTATAAATGGAATGTAATGAACAAAACAAACAAAAGAACAAAACAGAACCAGAGACTTTGAAATAAAGAATAAACTGACAGTGAAAAGAGGGGAGGGGTTAAAGGGGTAACAGGGGAAAGAAAGGGAAGGGTCTAGGACTCCATCTAGGCCAAGATGGAGGTGTAGGTAGACACACTGTGCCTCCTCTCACAACCAAAATTAAGGACAAGAAAGATTTAGAAACAAGAAAACAACCAGAACTCAGAGAAAACTGAACTGTACGGAAGTCCAACAACCATTCATCCAGACCGGTAACAGGGGCGGAGTCGCGGCAGGAAATAGTGGAGGTTGGTGGACCAGGCACACAGGCAGAAGTGGTTGGTAGACCCCAGGTGCACAGGCAGCAGCTAGCAGACCCTGGGCACAGGGTGGCAACTGTGCAGACCCAGTGAGGCTACACAAGGCAGTTGGCTGACCAGGTGGTCCCACATTTGCGCACAGATAATCCAGGTGAAGGGGAAGCAGCGGAAGGGACTGGAATCCAGGAGTGAACAGAGCAAAGCACCATTGTTTCCTCTCAGACCCCGCCCCCACATACAGCATCACTACCCAGCAATTGGGCTACCCCACCCTGGGGAACACCTAAGGCTACACCCCTTATACGTAACAGCCATGACTAGACCAAAAAAAAAAAAAAAGATTGAAACTGGAGAACAAATCAAAGCCCCAGAGCCAATTTATCTAAGCGACCAGGAGATAGCCAACCTATCAGATGCACAGTTCAAAGCTCTGGTGATCAGGATGCTCACAGAATTGGTTGATTTTGCTCACAAATTAGATGAAAAGATGAAGGCTACAATAGGTGAAATGAAGGAAAATGCACAGGGAACCAAGAGTGATGGGAGGAAAACTGGGACTCAAATCAATGGAGTGGACCAGAAGGAAGAAAGAAACAACCAAACAGAAAAGAAGAAAGAAACAAGAATTCAAAAAAAATGAGGAGAGGCTTAGGAACTTCCAGGACATCTTTAAACATCCCAACATCATAATTATAGGGGTATGAGAAGGGGAAGAGGAAGAGCAACAAGTGGAAAGCTTATTTGAACAAATAATAAAGGAGAACTTCCCCAATCTGGCAAAGGAAATAGACTTCCAGGAAGTCCAGGGAGCTCAGAGAGTCCCAAAGAAGGTGGACCCAAGGAGGAACACGCCAAGGCACATCATAATTGCATTACCCAAGATTAAAATGAAGGAGAGAATTCTAGAAGCAGCAAGGGATAAGGGCACAGTCACCTACAAAGGAGTTCCCATCAGACTGTCAGCTGATTTCTCAAAAGAGACCTTACAGGCAAGAAGGGGCTGGAAAGAGGTATTCCAAGTCATGAAAGACAAAGACCTACATCCAAGATTGTGCTATCCAGCAAAGCTGTCATTTAGAATGAAAGGGAAGATAAAGTGCTTCTCAGATAAGGTCAAGTTAAAGGAGTTCATCATCACCAAGCCCTTATATGAAACATTAAAGAGACTTATCTACGAAAAAGAAGATAAAAAATATGAACAGTAAAAGAAAGCAAACTCACAGATATTAACGACCACACCTAAAACAAAAGCAAACTAAGCAAACAAGTAACAGAAACACAGAAATGGAGATCCCATGGAGGGTTTGCAACAGGGGAGTGGGAGGAAGAGAGAGGGGGGAAAGGTACAGAGAATAAGTAGCATAGACGGTGGGTAGAAAATAGCCAGGGGGAGGGCAAGAATAGTGTGGGAAATGTAGAAGCTAAAGAACTTATGACACATGGACATGAACTAAAGGGGGGGAATGTGGGTGGGAGGGGGTGTGCAGGGTGGAGGGGGTGCGCAGGGTGGAGGGGAATGATGAGGAAAAATGGGACAACTGTAATAGCATAATCAATAAAATCTATTAAAAAAGAAATAAAAGAAAAGAAAGGGAAGGGTCTAGTCAAGAAACATGTATAAAGTACCCATGATAATAGAGAGCAGCATAGGGATGGACTGAGGAGAGAGGCAGGGCAGGGGAGAGCAAATTGGCGGAAAATTGGGACAATTGTAACTGAAAAACAATAAAAATTAAAACAAATAAATAAATATAATCTATATGCTAATAATTCCCAAAGATATGTCTCCCACCTAGATCTTAGATCTTTCTTTTGCAATTCAGACTTGTGTATCCCACTGCAAACTTAATACCTCCAACTGAATGTCTAATAGGTATCTCACACTTTACATAATAAACTAAAATCTATCTCCCTAAGTCCCAAGCCAGTTTTTCCTTCTTTCTTTCCTTTCTCTGTTAATGATAACTCTATTCTTCAAGTTGTTCAGCTAAAAAATATTGTGTCATCTTGTCACACTTACATTCCACATCAGTTTTGTTGGCAATTGTATTGTCAAGGAAATGCAAGGAAATACCAAAGGAACTGGGAGTTAGCCAACCCACCGTTAGGGCAGCGGGCAATCCATTGCCTGCTTCCAGGTATCAGATAACACTTCCGTACTCTACTTGCACCGTAGGCTTCCAGCTGGAATGATAAGCTTCCCGCCTGAACATAGAGTATAAAGGTCCCCTGAATCCTTTGTTCGGGGCCCAGCATTTGGAGACTGCCTCCTCTGGGTCCACGCGCAATAAAGCCTCACTCCATTACCCCGAATCGTGCCAGAGTCATTATTTTCCATATTATTTTCCATAACAGTATCAGCTTTGTCTTCAAGTTACATGTAGTACATGATCACTTCTCACCATTTTTACTTCTCTGGTCCAGGTCACCAACATCTTTTCCCTAATTATTGCAACAGTTTCTGAATTAGTCTCTCCATTTTATGCCCTTTCTCCATTCTTCTTTCCATAGTCCTCTCATCAGAGCAGCCAAAGAAAGCATCTTAAATTATTTGCAGGTAATATCACTCCCATGTTCAAAACTCTCCAATAGCTTCCCATCTCATTTAGATTAAAAGCCAAAATCATTAATATGGCCCATAAGGCCCAACTTGATCTGCCCTACTTCCTTCCACTTATCATTTTTCTCTCATCTCTCAACACTCACCCTCTCGGACTTCCAGCCAAGATGGAGGCATAGGCAGACACACTGTGCCTCTTCTCACAACCAAAATTAAGGAAAACAAAGATTTAGAAACAAGAAAACAACCAGAACTCAGAAAATCAAACTGTTGGAAGTCCAACAACAATTCATCCAGACCGGTAAGAGGGGCAGAGTCGAGGCAGGAAAAAGCAGAGGTGCGGACCAGGCACGCAGGCAGCAGCGGCTAGCAGCCCCCAGGTGCACAGGCCGCGACTAGCAGACCCCGGTCACGGGGCAGCAACTGTGCAGAACCAGTGAGGCCGAACAAGGCGGCTGGCTGACCGGGTGGTACCACATTCACGCGCAGATAATCCAGGCAAAGGGGAAGCGGTGAAAGGAACTGGAATCTGAGAGTGAGTAAAGCAACCGCCATTATCTCCTCTCAGACCCCGCCCCCACATACAGCGTCACTACCCAGCGACTGGGCTGTCCGGCCCTGGGGAACACCTGAGGCTCCACCCCTCACTACATAACAGCCCCGACTAGAAAAAACAAACAAACAAACAAACAAACAAAAAAACCAGAAATGAAAATGGCTCAAACCGGAGAACAAATCAAAGCCCCAGAGCCAATTTATCTAAGTGATGAAGAGATTGCCAACCTATCAGATGGACAATTCAAAACCCTGGTGATCAGGATGCTTACAGAATTGGTTGATTTTGCTCACAAATTAGATGAAAAAATGAAGGCTACAATAAGTGAAATGAAGAAAGATGCATGGGGAACCAACAAAGATGGGAGGAAAACTGGGACTCAAATCAATGGAGTGGACCAGAAGGAAGAAAGAAACAACCAAACAAAAAACGAGGAAGAAACAAGAATTCAAAAAAATGAGGAGAGGCTTAGGAACCTCCAGGACATCTTTAAATGTCCCAACATCCAAATTATAGGGGTACCAGAAGGGGAAGAAGAAGAGCAACCAGTGGAAAAC
>PVKU01005801.1:0-118322 GCA_004027475.1 Anoura caudifer
AGAGAATTCTAGAAGCAGCAAGGGATAAGGGCACAGTGACCTACAAAGGAGTTCCCATCAGACTCAGCTGATTTCTCAAAAGAGACCTTACAGGCAAGAAGGGGCTGGAAAGAAGTATTTGAAGTCTTGAAAGGCAAGGACCTACATCCAAGATTGCTCTATCCAGCAAAGCTGTCATTTAGAATGGAAGGGCAGATAAAGCACTTCTCAGATAAGGTCAAGTTAAAGGAGTTCATCATTACCAAGCCCTTATTATATGAAATGTTAAAGGGATTTATCTAAGAAAAAGAAGATCAAAAATATGACAATAAAAAGACAGCAAATTCACAGATATTAACAACCATACCTAAAACAAAAGTGAGTTAAGCAAACAGCTAGAACAGGAGCAGAACCACAGAAATGGAGATCACATGGAGGGTTAGCAACAGGGGAGTGGGAGGAGGAGAGAGGGGGAAAAGGTACAGAGAATAAGTAGCATAGATGGTAGGTAGAAAATAGACAGGGGGAGGGCAAGAATAGTGTGGGAAATGTAGAAGCTAAAGAACTTATGACACATGGACATGAACTAAAGGGGGGGAATGTGGGTGGAAGGGGGTATGCAGGGTGGAGGGGAATGATGGGGGAGAAATGGGACAACTGTAATAGCATAATCGAGAAAATATATTAAATAAATAAATAGGAAGTCAGTGAGGAGGCCAGATCAGGTTGGGTCTGGCCATCCTGTAAGGACTCAGAGTCAAATGGGAAGTCTTTGCAGGGCTCTGAGCCAAGGAGTGGTACATTCTCACTTGCTTTCTATAGAATCAATTTATAGGGACTAGATTATGGGGGTGCAAGAGAGCAAAGCATCGAGGCTGGTGTGGAGGCTATTGTCACAGCCCAGGCAGGAGATGACAGCCCTGGGGTAAGAGTGATAATCATGGACGTGGTGAACAGCAGATTCTCTGGAACCAGCAAAAACAGCCACATGGTTCTCACCGGAAGCCCCATTTCTTTGGGTTTCTCTTTCCATCATCCAGAGGTTTCCTTCTGCCTCCAACTGGGTTGCCATACCTGGTTTGAAGGAAAAGATGTCGTATGAAAAGGCAGATAGCTATCTACCTATCTATATCTATATCTATCTATCTATCTTTCTATCTACAGATATCATTCATATATAGATTTTTTACATTTATACACATGATCTAAAGCAGGGGTCTCAAACTCATTTTCACCATGGGCCTCATGAGCCTCGTGGTGAACATTCATATATATATGAATGATGTGCCCAGAGCTGAAATATATTTGTTCAAATTCCATAGTCCTCGGAACCTGCAAAGTGGTATTTTAAGAAGTTTTAACAATTAAAGTAAAATTAAAAGAAAAAAAAAAGAACTTTTAGATCACAGGTGGCAAACACAAGGCCTGGGCTGAATTTGGCCCTCCACCTTGTTTTATATGGCCTGGCACCTTGTTTCTACCTGACGGCAGCGCTGAGCTCCTTACCCCAGTTAAGAAGTAGTTACATTTATACTAAATGTAAAATTAGTCCTAAAATTAAATTCAGGCCTTGAAGGCAACCTCAAGGCTGATGTGGCCCCTGGTGAAAATGAGTTTGACACTCCTGCTTTAGATCATGAGCTGAAATAAGAACTAAATTTAGGTCATGACCTAGTTCGTGTCTATATTTAGGTAAAATGAGGTTTGACCAATGCCTATTTTCTTTCTTTTTTTTTTTTTTCATCGTGTTTCCCACGCTCTTACACCACTCACTACAAATGGTCACGGTTTGGGAAGCAATGTGAGCAGGAAAGTCTCAATAAGGAACACTGACAGGATAAAATAGAATACGGATAAAATCTATTTCATGGAAAAAAGGTAATGCCAGTATGGGGGCAGGGGGCAAAAGCAGGCTTGTAGCTGTTCGTATGGAAAGAGACATGCAGGCTATGATTATTACAGCAGCTTTTTTCACTCAAAAGAAATGTCACTCACAACTTGGAAGCCTACCTTTGCCCACCCCCGTACAATGTCCTGTGTTGATTCCATGACCCATCAATGGGGCACAAACATAATTTGAAAGACAATGTATAGAAGCTAAGCTGCCCATTCCTAATTCACTTAAAACAGGGTTCCTCAAGCGAGCACTGCCGACATTTTGGTCCTTTGTGGGGCTTGTCCTGTGCACTGGAGGAGGTTTAGCAGCATTGCCAGTGCTACTGGCTAGTAGCACCCCTCCCCCAGTTGTGACAATCAAATTGTCTGCAGACACTGACAAATGTCCTGGGGCTGGCGGTGGGGGCGGTGGTGGCAAAGTCACCACTAGACAGAATTTTCTCTGAAAGAAAGACTGGAAAAACCTTTGCTTATACTCCCAGGGGTTACAAACACTGTCTTCAAGGTCAGGGAACTATTTCAAAAGGTACAACACTGCAAACAACTGAGGACACAGAGACTCTCAAAGGGGCTGAAGTTCAGTATCAGAGGGCACCATTCCTCACCCAGTGAGACCAGGTTCCGGAAGTTCTCCAGCATCACATCTCGGTACAGCTTCCTCTGGGGCGGGTCCAGCAGCCCCAGCTCCTCCTCAGTGAAGAACACAGCCACGTCCATGAACGTCACCACCTCCTACAACACCAAACACAGGCAACCTCAATCTTCCAACAAAGGTCTTCTGGAAGAAGGGCTGCCATCAAGTTAAAACAAGATTACTAAAAAAACTGTCACATTCTGGCAGGTGTGAGGTGATATGTCACTGTAGCTTTAATTTTGCATTTCTCTGATGATTACTGATGTTGTGCATTTATTCTTAGGTCTACTGGCCATCTGTGCATCCTCCTTGGAAAAGTGTCTATTCAGGCCATTGGCCCATTTGTTAATTAAATTGCTTGTCTTCCTGGTGTACAAGTTCCTTATTTTTTAAAAAGATTTTATTTCTTTATTTATTTTAGAGAGAGGGGAAGAAAGGGAGAGAGGGAGAGAAACATCCATTGGTTGCCTCTTGCAACCCCCACTGGGGACCTGGCCCGCAACTAAGGCAGGTGTCCTCACTGGGAATCGAACCAGCAACCTTTTGGATCATAGGCCAGCGCTCAATCCACTGAGCCACACCAGCCATGGCAAGTTGTATAAGTTCTTTACATGTTTTGGCGATTAACCCCTTATCAGCTGTATCATTGGCAAATATGTTTTCCCATACAGTGGATTCCCTTTTGCTGTGCAGAAGCTTTTTAGTTTGATGTAGTCCCATTTGTCACACTTGCCAGATTGGATACCATCAATAAATCAACAAACAACAAGTGCTGGTGAAGATGTGGAGAAAAGGGAACCCTCGTGCACTGTTGATGGGAACACAGACCGGTGCAGCCACTAGGAAGAACAGTAATGTGTTTCCTCAAAAAATTAAAAAAGGAACCTTTTGACCCAGTGATCCCACTTCTGGGAATATATCCCAAGAATCCTGAGAAATATGTACCCCTATGTTCACAGCTGCACTATTTACAATAGCCAAGATCTGCAAACAACCCAAGTGCCCATCAGTGGATGAGTAGATAAAAAAGCTGTAGTGTGTGTGTGTGTGTGTGTTTACACAATGGAATACTACACAGCTATAAAAAATATAAGGCACTCCTACCTTTTGCAACGGCATGGATGGACCTGGAGAGTATTATGCTAAGTAAAATAAGCCAGTCAGAGAAAGACAAGTATTATACGGTCTCACTTATATGTGGAATCTAATGAACAAAATACACTGATGAACAAAACAGAAACAGAGGCATGGACACATGGAACAGACTGACAGATCTCAGAGGGGAGGAGGTCGGGGGCGGGGATTGGGAAAAAAGGTGAAGAGATCAGCCAAAGAACATATATGCATAACTCAGAGACACAGACAACAGTACGGTGAAGGCCAGGGTTGGGGGAAGAAGGGGCTGGGTGGAGGTGAGCAAATTGGGAGGAAATGGGGGACATGAGTACTAGTGTCAATAATTTTAAAAATGTTAAAAAACCTGTTAGCACACGTAAAGGGACTTCTGGTCCCAGTTGTCCCTCTCTCATTATCTCCTCCCTGTCTCTCCACAAAGCTTGTGCTCAATCACTGTTTTTCATGTTAGCAAAGTTCACAGGCCTTCAGAACCTTCCAGGACAGGTCTATAGCTTTTCCTCTGTGTTTTCAAGACACATGCCATATGCACCTACTGGTGAAGGCTCAGGCTGAGTTCAAATACCAAGGTTTTAATGTTGGACAAATTCCCTAACTTCTAACAATGTTCACTTCCTCTCCACAACAATGGTGTCTAAATTGCAGGCTATTTGAAAGGATTGGGTGAGTGAATATATGTAAAGCGGTTAAAATGGTGCCTGGCACATAACAAATGCTCAATAAAATTGAACAGTTGGTATCATTATAACCTCTTTCATTACATTTTATGACTTCATAGTATTCCTATGAACTGATGATTTATCTTTAATCAATACAAACACATAATTACGGATTTTTACTTGTAATCAATGCTGCAAAGATCTTTTTACAGAGATCTTTGCTAAGAAGTAGCCAAGTTTTAAGCTCATAGAATATGAACTTAAAAAATTTTGATAGCAGAATGGCGGATTTCCCTCTCAAAAGGTTTGCCCAAGTCACCTTTCATGTGAGAGTATAAATATTAATGACTCTGGACTCTGGCCAAACAGGACATAATGCCTCTTAAAAAATCTTCAACAACCTAAGTGAAATAAAGTTTTTATTAACATTTTCCCAGTTATTAATGGTCATTATTTTCTTCATAAATTTACTTACCTTTTTTTGGGGGGGTAACACTTCTCTTCATTTCTTTTACTCATGTTCTGTTGGGTTTTTCTTTATCTTACTAATCTTAATAAAGATTGTCAATATTAGCCCTGGCTGGTGTGGCTCAGTGGACTGACCACTGGCCTGCAAACCAGAGGGTCACCAGTTTGAATCCCAGTCAGGGCACATGCCTGGGTTGCAGGCTAGGTCCCCAGTGGGGGGCGTGCAAGAGGCAACCACATGTTGATGTTGCCCTCCCTTTTTCCCTCCCTTCCCCTCTCTCTAAAAATAAGTAACTAAGATCTTTAAAAAAATTGTCAATATTAAGCCTTTACTAATATATAAATATATCCCTTCAATGCTAATACTGCAAATGTATAGTTGTGCACGCATGTCACAAAGGGACATGGGAAAGTGACAACAGCTAGTTTGTAAATAAAGTAGTAATAATGGAAATTATTTGCATCTATTTCACATTTCTATTATTTTTCTCAAAGATTTTGTGAAATAATAAAGAAGATCAAAAAAAAAAACCCAAAACACACATGGTCTTGCACACCACACACCCTCAAGATCTGCTGTTTTCCACTAACCTTTCCATGGGGAAAAAAAAAAAAAGATGTGCCTAATCTTTGAGAAATCAAATGACCTCTTAGGAGACAAAGAGGAATGACTTACTTACCTGAAACTTGGTCATTTTCTCCTGCTGCTCCTGCTGGGGAAGGTCAGAGTCCTGAGGAAGCGTAACTGGGGAAGGATAAAGAAGCCGTGAGCCACAGAGCAGCGCTGCCGTGAGCCCACGTGGACCTGTGCAGAAATCACACAAGGGCACTCCTACTTCCAGGCAGGTGAGCCATGTAGAGCTTGATAAGCAGAGCATGGCAGAGACTACAGCTAGTAATGGGCTCATCAGCCAGGGACGACCTACCTACACGACCAAACGCAGTATTCCTACTATAAGGATTTCTGATCCTGGGGATAATAAGAAATGAGAGGCACTGTAACCACACACACACACACACACACACACACACACACACACACGTGGGCTCTGGAATCAGGCACCTAGGTGTAAATCCCCGAAGTGATACTTACATCTATTTAACAGCAGAGGCGTTAACAAATCAAAAGAAAACAAAAGCAAAACCTCTCTGCCCCTCACTCCAATCATCTGTATAATGATAGGATAAGACTCATAAATCATACCTACCTCACACAGTTGTTGTAAGGCCTAAATAAGTCAATGGAAAGTTCTAAGAACCAGGAACTGGCTCTATAACGCTAGCCTAGGAAAAGATACTGAATGTGTATCGTTTTTGTATCATCATAACATTGAAAAACCCGAAGTAGAACCATTATAAGTTAGAGACTGCCTGCTTTGCAAATGTTCTTTCCAACAAAAACAACGAAAAAGACCTGGAAGGCCTGGACTTCATTTATTATTGCTCTCCTATAAAAGTCACCCTTAATCTCTGAAAGCCCTAATTCTTAGTTAAATTTTTTTCTTACCTAATCATTTGTTGCCCAGCTAATCACATTTTACTGATGGCTAGTAATTCTTTTCTAAAAAGTGTCATTTTGGGTCAGTTTACTTCATGAAGCCAGAAAAGGCTTACTGGTAAAAAGCCTATATGCATGGAGGTGAAGTAAAACACACAGCAAAGAGAAAGATACAAAAGGAAATTCAAGAAACATGGAAGACAGACTGGGAGGCCCTAACATTTGTCTACTAGGGGTGTGAGAGGACAATGGAAAAAATGGCAGAGAGGTCTTATTTCAAGAGATAATTGCTGAGCCCATAAATAGAAATTCTAAATAGTATAAATAAAAGTAAATATACTCTTAAATAAATTAGAGTGAAATTCAAGAATGCAAAAGACTAAATGAACAAATAAACCTAAAAACAACAAAAATCCTTAAAGTTCCCACAAAGAAAATAGTTTACCTAACAGAAATGACAATTAGTCTGAAACAGGGAAACAGAACAGAGATCTAAGACAACTAAGTAATGTGTCCAAAGTGAAGAAAATAACTGTTGGTCTTAAATTCTATGCTCAATTAAATGATTATTTACATGAGGGAAAAAACAATGATATTTTAGCCAAACATATGTGAGGAAAATTTATGACTAAATGCAAAGAAGACATTTGTAAATGTGTTTGGTAGTATCTTTTTAGAAAATTTCCAAGAGCCATTAGAAAAAGTTAAAGGGTGGTTATAATAAAAAAATACATATATATATCTACAACCTTCATAATCTAGCCTAAAGTTTAAAAAGTGGTGGTGTGCCCTGGCTGGTATAGCTCAGTGGATTGAGCACTGGCCTGTGAATAGAAAGGTCACTGGTTTGATTCCCAGTCAGGGCCAGAGACTGGGTTTCAGCCAGGGGGTGAGAGAGGCAACCACACATTGATATTTTTCTCCCCCATCTTTCTCCCTCCCTTTCCTTCTGTCTAAAAGTAAATAAATAAAATCTTCAAAAAACAAAATGGTGGTGGTGGGTAGCCATTATCAAATTTTAAGTACAATTTCGTCTCTGTATTTTTCAGAATGAAAATACAGTCTAATTAAATTCAGCGTTTGCTGAAAAGATTATCATTAAAAAAAAATTTTTTAAATAATGAAGCCCGTATCATTTCAAAACCAGCTGAGAGCAAATAAAGGCAATAAACTGAAGACAAAAGAAAAAATGTAAAGATAGTAAATTTAAAAATAAAGATATATTTAAAATAGGTGTACGTGGTAGCAACACACACTTACGTGTTAAGAAGCAAATGAAGCATTCTCAGGATTATTCAAAACTAAATATTTGAACATTTTCCCAGTTGTAACTTGCTGAGTGAAGGAAACCTGCTTAACTGAGAACAAAGACGCCAGACCAGGAAAGTACTTGAGTCTTTACCGGGAGCTATGCTGTCAGGGTCTACGATGTCCCTTCTTCCCTCCCTTGCCGAATTCAGGGGTGATAAGGAAAAGGATGAGGTGGGACAGTGTGATTACTTCCGTCTCCCGGGCAAACTGCGGAGGACATCCCCAGGCACCAGCGCGGGGTGACTCAGAGCTTCCTTAAAAAGAGATGAAAACTCAGTCAAGTTCGGGAAGAACTCGGTCTCCGGGAGGATGACAGAGGGGCTGCGGCCTCGCGCCAGCAGCCCAGAGAGCCTCTCGCCCTGCACTGGGAGGGAATGAACTGTTAGCTGTTAGTGCCACCACCGTCCTAAGCTTCGGACACGTATTGTCTCTTTTAATTGTGATCACACCCCTCAGCAGTAGTTGCCGTCACTCCCGCTATTTTTAAGGAGGAGGAAATTAGAGCGCAGAGCTAAGAAACAACTCGCCATACATTGTACCGATGGAAGAAGGAGAAGCGCTGCTTGGTAAGCGGGGAAGCAGGCCTTCCGCCTTCCTCCTCTCAGCCTCCGTTGGCTACCAGGGCTCCTCCATAGCAAGACAGCGAGCTAGGCAGCGACTAGTCCCACGCTCAGGCCAATAAGGCTCAGAGGGTCCTGGGGCAGCAGGGCTGACACACCTCCCAGACCGAAAGCATGATGGTGACCTCCCCCTTGCGGGGTGGAAGTGCCTCCGCTTACACAGCACTGCGGAACTACACTTCCCAGAAGTTCCCCGTCTCCGGATAGAGTTGGGGAATACATTTCCCAGAACCCCAAGAGGAGGAAAACCCAAGTGCAAGCTGTTAGAACTATTAAAAATAAAAAAATAAAAACTAAATCTCCAGACTCTCGGAGTTCCCAGCCTACAAGCCTACAACTTCCAGAAATCCCTTTAATGGTTACCTGCCATTTTGCTGGCTTCAAGCAGTTCTCTGATGCCAGGAGAGGTTAGCTTTTTCTCACTGACAAACAAAAAGTGATAGCAACCCTGGCTCGGTTGTTCAGTTGATTAGAGCTTCGTCCTAATACGCCAAGCTGTGGGTATCATCCCTGCTCAGGGCATATGCAAGAATCAACCAATGAGTGCATTAATAAGCGGAACAACAGATAGATGTTTCTCTCTTGCTCAACAAAAAGAAAGAAAAAACCTGGCTGCTGTGGCTGGGTAGATTGAGCACCGACCTGCTAACCAAAGAGCCGCGGGTTCCATTCCCAGTCAGGGCACATGCCTGGGTTGCAGGCCAGGTCCCCAGTAGGGGGTGCGTGAGAGACAACCACACGTGGATGTTTCTCTCCCTCTCTCCCTCCCTTCACCTCTCTCTAAAATTAAATAAATAAAATATTTTAAAGCAGAAAGAAAAAACAATAGTAAATATTTGAGGAGTCAGTTTTTTAAGAAACAGATCATGTGATGCTTTACTGGTAGATTTATACTCACTACTACCAGAAGAAGGAAAAAATGACAGTCTCTATTTTGCCATTTTAAATGCATTTTAGATATAAAAAGAATGAAAGACAAAAAATGCAATGGAGGCAGAATACATTATACATTCCCACTTTTCTTAATAGCACAGTCAAATAATTCAGCACAACTTGCCTGTTGAAGACAACTAGACACACCCTAAGTGAAAAGGCGAACTTCATCATAAACTTGTATGGTCACCTTTTCAAAGCAATAGGGGCCATTGAAATGACTCCTCCAGGAATTTACAAATTTGAAAGATGAACACATCATTGTTAACTAGATTTTTAAGCGTGGTCACTGTATAGAGTATTATATCCACCACAATATATATTTGCATTTCTCATTTACTGAGCATACATTCCTTATTTTGTTATACACAACTACCTTCTATGGAGCACAGTGTGTGCCAGACACTATTCCAAGTTCTTGAGGCACTTCACCTTAAAAACATTTTTTTAGGTAAGTATTATCGTTTTCTCTGTTTCACAGTCAGGAGCCAGAGGCAGAGAGAAGTGAAGTAATTTGCTGGTGTTACAAAATTAGTCAGTGCTAGAGTCCGGTTTCAAAACCTGGCATTCGATGACCAGAGCCTGAGTGCTACTCACTACATCTTGTTTAATCAACATAAACAGAATGTGTAATTTCATTTTCCTTCCTGATGCCAGAAAAATGTATCCTAACATGGTAACTCAATTATTTTCACCTATGTATCTCTCCAGTACCTTAAAGGAAGGTATGAATGCTTTAGTAAGTCACACAAACAGGAATCTTCCATAGGCTGATTCTCTCTTCAAATCCACTTTCCACTCTACATGTCCAGCCATAGTGAGTCACATGTACTCCTACAAAAAGCCTCCTTGCCTCTGCTGTTCCTTCTGTCACATCCTGCTGCTGTATTCACTTCTAGGTCATAGTCTTCAGCCATAGCTTAAATATTACCTGCTCTGGGAAAACTTCTTGTGGGTTTTTGCCTCGCAGACTAATAAATACAATGTGTAATAATCAAGATTGCACACATGGAACCAGGCTGCTGAGATTAAAGCACTAATTCTACCACTTACTCTGTGAGCTCTGTCCCTTTTTACTTCATTTGAGAAATGAAGCTAAATAATAGGGTTGATATGAGGAACAAATGAACAAATACACACTAAAGCAGGAAACTCTACTTGACACATGAACACCCTATAAAAAGTTACCAAATATTACCTTCAGATGATAAACACAGGACATATAAGTTAGGAATGGTTTGTTTCTAAACAGTTTGCTTTAGAGTTGGGTGTCAAACTCACTTTCACGGGGGGCCACATCAGCTTCACGGTTGCCTTCCAAGGGCTGAATGTAATTTAGGACTGTATAAATGTAACTACTCCTTAACTAAGGGCAAGGAGCTCAGTGCTACCACCAGGTAGAAACAAGGTGCCGGGCCAGATAAAATAAGGTGGAGGGCCGGATTCAGCCTGTGGGCTTTGTGTTTGCCACCTGTGCTTCAGAGCATCAAAATATTATCAATAATTGTATTCAAATTTAAATGCTATAAAAAACTGATAGATTCTGCAACCCACTGAAAGTGTAATAAAGGATTGCCAACGTCTGTATTGTTCCCTTTTATTGTTTCCTAAATCCATTTTAGGAATTCTGAATACAATCTAACAAAGCTGCAGTTCCCTGTTTCAAGATATTAGCAACACTAGCCTCAATCTCTAAAGAAACTTCTCTCTCCATCTCCCACTCTGTGCTGAGCACATTGTAAAGAATGGGCAGCCTGAGGAAGAAACAGATCAGAAACCAAAATCTAGAAGACTGTGTCAAGTCAAATTCCAAGTAACAAAACAAAATAATAATTATTCCTTTCTGAATCAACATTTCTGTGTCCCTTAGCTTTCTCACATAACCCACCATTCTTCTAGTTGCCAGGAATGAAAAACCTGGAATTAACATTTTCTTTCTCTTCATAATCATTTATGTTAAACCTTTTAAATTCTACTGACTCAATGACTGGGATTTGATTTTGGTTTAAAAATATTACAGCTCGTGACATGGCAGGGTTGTTTTGTTGGTTAGAGCATCATCCTGTAACTGAAAGGTTGCAGGTTTGGTTCCTCCTCAGAGAACGTGTCTAGGTTGTGGGTTCAGTGTATATAGTCCCTGGTCTGGGCACATATGGGAGGCAACTAATCAATGCTTCTCTCTAGCTCTGATGTTTCTCTCTCCCTTCCTCTCTGCCTAAAAAGCAATGAAAAATATCCTCAAGTGAGGATAAAAAATATATATATTACAGCTCCTTTGCTCCCATCCCCCCCAAAAAAAGTATTTTGTGTGAGAAGGGGAATTGATGCAATAAGATGACAAAACGTTGACAAGGGTGGCACGTGACTGATGGTTGAAGGTGCAGCTTTCACTGCACTATTTTCACTATGATATGTTTGGGCATTTCCATAATAAAATATTAAGAAATACCATGCACAATATAACACCAATGCATAAATGCATTGAAAATATGAACAGCACTTATCTCAAATTCCTGAGATTATGAGTAATTTTGATTCTTTCCTTTTTGTTTATTTATTTTTATTGATTTTATAGAGAGAGTAGAAGGGAAGGAGGAAGGGAGAGAGAAACCTTGATTTGTTGTTCCACTTATTTATGCATCCATTGGTTGATTCTTTTATGTGCCCTGACCAGAGATCAAATCTGCAAACTTGGCATATGGGTACAACACTTTAACTATCTGAGCTACCTGGCCAGGCCAATTCTTTCCTTTTTGAACTTCTGTATTTCCTAATCTCTCTACAATGGGCATGCACTCCTTTTATAATGAAAACATAAAGTATAAAGCCCTATACACCTTCTAAATCTGATAGAAAAAGACTTCCTCAAGCCATATACACAACTATTTCTATGATTTGAAAAATGTACAGCATAGAAATTAAAAACACAGTCTCAAGGCTCCAAATCTTTGGGTTTAAGTGGCAGTTCTGTTTCTTCCTAGCTGTAAATCTTGAGCAAACAACATAAACTCACCAAGAGTAAATAAAATTTGTTTTCCTTGTCTAAAGAATCTGTTTTCCTTCTCCTTTTCTTCATAGAGCATTTCCAAAAGAAGTGCTTTGGATTCTCTCTGTAATCTTTTGATATATATGTAAATCTTGTTACAGGCTAAGTAAACCTCTTCCCCAATTTACAACCCAGAAGTGTTTTCAAAGGCCCCTTTGTTAACATTTGAGAAAAATAACAGTCACTGTCCCTATCACTATAGGAGCTTAGCCAAGGTGCCTTTCTCTGAGCTAGCAGGGAGATAAATTTTATTAATCCTGTGAATAAAGTCAGTGCAGTAATACTTGATTCCCATATAGATTTAAGATGAATTTGACAAAGGATTTGCAGCAAATGGTGCAGTCCTCTTATAGGAAGACAAAATTTCATTAATCTTGAAAATCTATGTACTTTTTGGTTAAAAGTAAAATGGTATAAAAGGTTTGTAACTACTTGCCTATATAAATAGGGAGAAATCTCTTTCTTTGTAATCCTTTTTTGAAAATTACCTACAATACTGTAATCTGGATATGCTTATTCAGTAATAAGACAGCCTTGTTTTCTACATTGTATAGAGAGGAGTTTCTGTGTTGGTAGGATGATGTTTTATTTCTTCAATATCGCCTCTGTTTCTGCATCTGTTAAAAATAAACACTAATAAAGCCCTGGCCAAGCAGCTCAGTTAGTTAGAGCATAGTGTCCATGTGCCAAAGTTGTGGGTTCCATCCCCCCCTCAGAGCACATACAAGATACAAGGACGACCCTGGCCAGGTACCTTCAGTTGGTTAGGGATTCACCATACACCAAAAGGTACACCAAAAGGTTGAGGGTTTGATTCCAGGCCCCATGCATGTGGAAGGCAACCTATCAATGTTTCTCTCTCTCTTCCCCTTCCTCTATCTAAACATATCATGTGAATATTTTTTTAAATCGACCAACAAATGCATAAATAAATGGAATAATGAATCGATGTTTCTCTCTCAAAATCAGTAAATAAAAATTTTTAAAAATCCCTAACAGCAGCACCTACCTCATAAGGCTGTATCAGATATATAATGAATTGACTTGTAGAAAATTATAAAGGACTATACTGATGAGACTACTTTGGAGAAGAGGAAAAAATGAGGCCAGGAGAGATTGTCTCGCATAATGTTACAATAGGAAGTGGCAGAGCTGGCGGGTAGGTAAGAGAAGCCCGTTTGGGGACGCCAGACCTTGAAATCACGCAACACCAATTCAGGCCTCCCCCAACCAAGCAACCACCAGCCGTCCCAAATCAGCTGCTGCGCAGCGGGCCGTGGCTCCCCTTACTCTCCCTTAGGATGAGGGCCGGGGTCCCGCTAGCTCCCCGCTTAAGCTTGGGCAATCCCAGGATTGGAGGAGCCCCCGGCATCCAATACTCATTTAATACAGGAAAACGTAAGGACCAGCCCGGTGCTTCCATAGGTAAAGTGTCTCCTTTCTACTAGAGGGAGCCCTGAACCACTTCCCAGAATTCCCTAGCACTGCCGGCCAGAGGCGGAAGTGCCGTTGGTACACAGCTTCAGACTACACTTCCCAGAATCCCCGACAGAAACGTGGCCATAACTCCTGCCCCTGGAGCGGAAATACCTCCCAGCACTTTGAGTTTCTGGGTAGTAAACCCTAGATTGCCAGTGTCGATTTCCACCAAGCTGTGATATTTTAGGGTGGTACTGTCTGCTTGATTAGCATGTACCGATTCTGTTATTTTGAGCTGAATAACCACGTTCAGGGGCCTCTGAAGGGAGTCTGCGTCAGAAGGAATCCTGGTAAAGCCCCAAATAACTGCCTCATTGGAGTAAAAGAAGAATGAATTGTTTTGGTAGAGGATAAAGCCAAACTCTAAATCCCTTGATAGCTTAGCCCTGGCTGGGTAGCTCACTTGGTTGGATTCTCATCTCACACACTAAAAAGTAAGTGGGTTCGATTCCTGGTCAGGGCACATACCTGGGTTGCATTTGATCTCTCCCCCCCGCTCCTTCTCTCCCTTTAAAATGAATAACAACATATCATTGAGCCATGGCTGGTGTGACTCAGTGGATTGGGCATTGCCCTGCAAACCAAAGGGTCAGGGGTTTGATTCCCAGTCAGGGCACATGCCTGGGTTGTGAGCCAGGTCCACAATTGGGGGTATGAGAGCAGCAACCACACATTGATGTTTCTCTTTCTCCCTCCCCTCCCCTTCCCCTATAAATAAATAAATAAATAAATAAATAAATAAATCTTTGAAAGAAAATATCCTTGGGTGAGGGTTAAAAAAAAAAAACTCTCGGTACTTGAAAATGGATTAGATTGAATCTTTTTTTTTTTTTTAGATATCTTCAAGCACCTAGCAGGAACAAATGAAAATCCTCTCTAGAGAAACAACCCATCTTCTGGGGATTCAAATTATTTCTATGGTTAAAAATATATTAATATTAGATGAAGTAGTCTTTGAAAAAAGCATTATAAGATATAAAGACATTCATCATGATTACTTTAAAATCATAATGTCCAAAATCTAAAGCAAACTTTTAAAAGCAAAATGGACAGAACTAGGAGAAAAATATTCACAGAAAGCAAAATTTTAATATGTATTTAGAAGGAAATGTAGAACCTTAAATGCATATCCTAAAACAGAATTTGAGCCACTTGCTCATGCTACTTACTTGCAACTTATATTTGAGCTGAATCTCGT
Organism: Anoura caudifer; assembly: GCA_004027475.1. Taxonomy (NCBI): domain Eukaryota; kingdom Metazoa; phylum Chordata; class Mammalia; order Chiroptera; family Phyllostomidae; genus Anoura; species Anoura caudifer. The sequence continues at coordinate 14,856 of PVKU01005801.1, forward strand.
ATGTATCACACTGGATGAAGTGCTGCGGGTATGCCCACACTTACAACTTGATTGCATGGTAACTTTCTAGACCTTGACCAAGCCTGATAAAGGCAGAAGCTGCTTTCTCAGGATTAATGCCACCTGCAGAGAATGACAAGTGTTGTTCTAAAATTCTAAATAGCAGTGTTGTAAGCTTCCCTATCTGCTACACACAATTCATACATGCTTAGATATGTATCACAGGTCATAACATTATTTCTGTAAAGAGCCAGATATTAATTAACAGATCATATGATCTATTACAACTACTCAAATCTGTCATTTTGCATGACAATAGTGGTCATAGCTATGTTTCAATAAACTTTTATTTGTAAGTGGTGACCAGGTTTGACCCATGGACAGTAGTTTGCCAATCCCTGGACTAAATTGTGAAAGAAGAAGATTGGAAGGTTGATGTAGCCTTGAGCTGGGGCCATAAAAGTGTGTTGATGGTCCTGGCTGATGAAACTAAACTTCTTTGGATGATATTTACTAGTAACTATAAAGAAAAAAAGCACACATTGGCTCAATGGCTGCTTATCAGGTGTCACCAGATGTGTTGATTTGCTCCAGCCATAAAACCACATTGGGAGCTTCAACTGCAATCAATTCCTAATTAAGCTTACAATAGTCCCATGTCATTATCCAAGATTCACCTGTCTTCTGCACAGGTCAAATGAGTGCATTGAATGTGTGATAGAAATCATGACCCCTGCAACTTGCAAGATACTGATAGTGGCATTAGTCTCTGTAACCCCTCCAGGAATATGGTATTACTTTTGGTTTTCTATTTTGGTATGTATGAGACAGGTCTAGTGTTTACTAGTCCTTTCTTACCAAATAGCCCTTGTTCCATTGGTCAGAGAAGCAATGGGAGTATTCTTCCAGTTGTTATTTCTATTGCAACTCTGCATTCTGGAACTTGGGAAGTAACCCTATTGATGGGTTCAGGGATTTGTTCAGGCCACTACATATGGACCTGAGCAAAACCATTATTTGTCTTTTATAAGCTTTTCTACTAACTGGTGGACCACAGCACCATTTTGGTGGGGAGTCCAGAAAATGTCAGCTCTAGCATCCAGTAAGACCTCAATATTCTGGTTATTCCCACGTACCAAACACATACCCTCCATAAAATAAGGCTGTAAGTCACTTCGAGGTCTTCTAGGATGATTTATGGTATGTAGCTTGGGCAGTATAACACGGTCCTTCCTCAAAGGGACCCAGCCTGCCCCTTATTCAGCATGCTCTGGAAATGGAAACTGACTCATTTTATAGAGTTGGCTGAGGAGCCACAACTCTCATGTTGACTCAAGTCCAACTTAGGTTCACCAGGCCCATTAGTAGGCTAGCCCCAGGGACTGCACAATAAGCAAACGCAAAAATTTCTGTGAATCAAACCATTCTGATGATTCCTTTGGTTTTGCTGTTCATTATGACAAACATAATTTATCTCTGCCAATGAAAGTCCTCCACTTGACCTCTGATGCCCCAGATCCCATCATCCTCACTGCATTCAGGGAGCCCCATTTGATGTCATAATTTCCCTCTCTCATTCCTGGCTGTTTGAGATGAGTCACTACAGGGCTCTCCAAGGTTGCCAATGCTCCCCTGTACCTTTGTACTTTCTTCTACAACAGTGTTTCTCAAATGGGGATGACTCTGCCCCCTTCCCCAGGGACATTTGGCAGTATCTTGAGAAATTTTTGATTTTTACAACTTGGGGGAAACAGGTTTTGCTACTGGCATCTAGTGGGTAGAGGTTAGAGATGCAGCCAAAAATCATACAATGCCCAGGACAGCCCCCAACAGTGAAAAATTATCCAACAAAATGTCAATAGTGCGAAGGTTGAGAAATTGTTCTACAACATAGAAAGTCTGGCAGTTTGACTTTAGCATAAGCTAGCTTTGGGTACAGGTTTCAGTCATTAACTAAGCAAACAATCAAAGGCATTCCTAGGAACTCAAGCTAAACCCTAAGTCTGGAAATGGTGTTCAGTGCACCTGAATCAATACATCCAGCCTAATCCATTACATTACTGCCACCTGATTCAATATGCGTAAGATCTGCAACTATATTTCTCAGGCTTCTATTGATATATTTTTAAATAATTATTTTGGCAGGTACAGTATCTCATTATGGCGACACTTTGTACCTTTTGACCTCCCCACAGACCCCCTCCTGTGGCCCGCAAGGACTTGAATCTGAATAGGTCTAGAAAAAATAGGGGGGAAGAGATGGGGAAGGCAAATCTTGAGAACCTGCAGTCCTCTGCAAGGGAACTATCAGGAGAGATCATTACAAGGTCTTCAGGCAAGAAGAGACACTCAGAGCAGGGAGGAAGTCCTCCTACTTTCAATGGCAAAGGGGGGCTTTGCTAAACTGAGGCCAAAGGCCTCAGGTTTGTGGGAGTCTGGCCATATATTCCCATCTCAATTTTCCTATTCCTGCCCACTGATACCCTATGATGTAGGAGAATCTGCAGGGTTATGAAATCAGCCACTGAATGCATTTGCCTTTGGGTCCTTTAAAAAAAATTCTGATTATATAAAACAAGTCCCCCTAAGTATTAGTATGTAGCCAAGCTCAAAGCTAAGATAGGAAAATTCTCAATGCCTAAAATAGAGAACTTGAGCCCATATTGTCAAGTGGCAGATGAAATTAAATTACCTACAAAGGCCAAGAAAACTGGATACACAGCTGGAGTTTAATCTTGGTGTGATGGTAAAGGTCAGAGCAGCCACACACTGGGAGTGAACAGTGAATACCCATTACAATAGAAAGAGCAGCTCTCTTTCATTGGCTGTAAAATGTTCATTACTAGTAACTGCTAACACTTAAGTCCTTGCTTTGACATTCTTGAAAAGAAAATTGTATGATCTTATTGAAAGATTAACAAACTCAATTTTTCAGGCAAGGTATACTGTCATAAGGATTGAATTTATACTATATAAAATCAATAGAACACTAGACAAAGTCCAAGATAATAGGACCCGACTTGAAGAGAGGCTGGGGGGCAGGGGAGCACAGGAGCTAATCACAACAGGACAATGTCAATTGAATATCACAGTTACATATTGATGTACTGGTTTTCTAGTATCTGAACTTTGTCTCCTTTAGTTAATTTTATTAAGGCTATGATTAGATTTCCTGTTCAAAATACGAATTTTTATGGAATTTTGGAAGTGATCTAATACCTTCCAAATATAAACTTTTCCCATTTAATTTTTAAACATTTTACTTACTTATCTTTAGAGAGAGGAAGGGAGGGAAGAGGGAGAAAACATCGATTAGTTGCCTCTTGCATGCCCCCAACTGGGGAACAGGCTTGCAACCTAGGCATGTGCTGACTGGGAATCAAACATGCAACTTCTTAGTTCACAAGCAGACGTCCAATCCACTGAGCCACAACAGCTAGGGCCCCATTTATTAACAAATATTCAGCATCCATGAAGTACCTGCAATAAGACTACATAGATTCAGAAAAAAAGATCTCTGCATCTATAGAGCTTACATTTTTAGTGGGTGTTAATTTTGGGTTACCTGTCATACTTTTGTACAAGGTCTGATAAAAATCTTACTCATCTTAAGGTCTCTCTCCTGAGTAACATTTAATAAAAGTCAAAGTTCTAACTGAAGCCCTTACTAAACCACTTACAAAAGTTCTATGCCTCCTGACTACTGGGATATGATAAGCTATGCCTGAAACACTGCTTTAGTGAAAAAAAAAAAAAGTTTCTTTTAAACTTGATGATTGGAAGAATTCACACGACACTTGTGTTTTTTAAAAAATTCATTTTATAAAACACTTTACTGGTGTAGACACTCTGATATTCTTACCAGCTCTGTCACTTTTAGAGGATTTATCACCAGCATGGATTCTATGATGAATTGTAAGATTTGATCGCCAACTAAAGCTTTTATCACATATCTCACACTTGTAAGGTTTCTCCCCTGTGTGAACTCTCTGATGAGATTGTAGCTGTGAAGAGCGACTGAAGACTTTGCCACATGCATCACATTTGTATGGTTTCTCTCCAGTGTGGACACTCTGATGAAGCTGAAGACTCGAGGCCTGACTGAAGTGCTTACCACACTCCCCACACTTATATGGCTTCTCTCCTGTGTGGACCCTCTGATGCATGTCAAGATTCAAGCTCCACTTGAAGCCCTTCCCACACTCCTCACATTTGTAGGGCTTCTCCCCAGTGTGGACTTTTTGATGGGCTTGAAGATGTGAACTCCGACCAAAGTTCTTCCCACACCTGTCACATTTGAATGGCTTTTCTCCACTGTGGACTCTCTGATGGGCCAAAAGATTTGAGGCCTGCCTGAAGACCTTCCCACACTCCTCACAACTATATGGTTTCTCTCCTGTGTGGATTCTACAATGAATTTTAAGGTCTGCTCTACGACTGAACCCCTTCCCACATTCTTCACATTTGTATGGTTTCTCCCCAGTGTGGATCAACTGGTGAATCTGAAGTCGTGAGCTCCGATTGAAGCCCTGTCCACACTCTTCACACTTGTAAGGTTTTTCTACGCTGTGAGCCTTCTGATGGATTTGAAGATATGAACTCTGACTGAAGCCCTTCCCACATACCTCACATTTATAGGGTTTTTCTCCTGTGTGGACCACCAGATGAACTTGATAATGGGAGTTCCTCCTGAAGCTCTTCCCACACTCATTGCATTTGTATGGTTTCTCTCCAGTGTGGACTCTCTGATGTGCTTGAAGATTTGAACTCAGAGTAAAGCCTTTACCACACACTTTACATAGGTAAGATTTCTCTCCAGTGTGGACTCCCTGATGGGCCTGGAGACTTGAAGGCCGACTAAAGCCTTTACCACATTCCTCACATTTGTAGGGTTTTTCTCCTGTGTGGACCCTCTGATGAATGTATAGATTTGAGCTACAAATGAAGCCCTTCCCACACTCCTCGCATTTGTAAGGTTTCTCTCCTGTATGGACTCTCCAATGAGACTGAAGATGTGAATTCCTGCTGAAGCTCTTCCCACATGCATCACATTTGAATGGTTTCTCCCCAGTGTGGACTCTCTGGTGGTCCTGAAAATGAGAGGCCTGAGTGAAGGCCCTCCCACATTCTTCACAATTATATGGTTTCTCTCCCAAGTGTAATTTACAATGAACAGTAAGCGTAGATCTACGACTGAAGCCTTTCCCACATTCCACACATTTGAATGGTTTCTCTACAGTGTGGACTTTCTCATGATTTTGTAGATGTGAGCTCTCACTTAATTCCTTACCACAATCATCACACTTATAGCTGTTTTCTCCTATGTGAACTCTCTGATGAACATGAAGAACTGATCTATGACAGAAGCCTTTTCCACACTCACTACATATATGCGACTTCTCTTTTGAGTGTACTTGCTGATGAATATTGAAGGTGGAGAGATCATAGAAGGTTTTTTTACACTCAGTACACTGGTAAGGTTTTTGTCCTGTATGAATCACGTTATTCTGATCCAATGTTGAAATTTTCATGCTGTCTCTTCCATAATCATTGTAACTGTAAGGTTTTTCAATTCTCTGTACTCCATAATTATCAAGGCAACGTGATATCCAACTGATGGTGTCAACATCCTGCTTATAATGAAAGAGTTTATTTTTTATAGAAATTTCCTGATAGTTGTTCTGATAATTTTGGGATTCATTCAGAGAGGTTTTCCTCCAAGAGCCTTGTGCTCTCGAAGTTGGAAACTCTGGATTTCCAGTGTCACTGGGACCATCCATTTTATGATTTAGTATATAGTTTTCATCTTCAGAAATTTGAATAGCTAGTCCTGCCCCAACCTCACAGGCTGAATCATCACCTTGTTTGTCGAACTGTGAACAATTTATCATGAAGGCTTGACACCTGGTTAAGTCATTTACAATTTGTTGCCAGATCTGCCAGCAGGAAAGCTCTTCTTGTGCTCCTCTGTCTTGAACAGTCTTCAACTCACTTTGATTGGTCTCGCCTGTGTAGACAAAGGATTCAGAAATATGGACAAATGAAAGTTTTGTTCAAACATTTAAGATTTCACACTTATGATACACAGTTTAAGAGTTTAATGAACCTCGGGATACTTCAGCTTATCTTTTTTTTACTACACATCATGTTCTCTGCTTTATATACTGACAGAAACCAAGGGGCAGTCCCTTAAGCTCCCAACCACTTACCATTAATGAAAGCCATTCAAGACAAAATGACTGCCATTTGACATACTATTTAAATTATTGTTCATAAATTACATGTATTTCCTATCATAATATAGTATCAATGAGGAAAAGCATTTTGGAGTGCTCACAGCTGTAATAGTGCCTGGTATTAGCAGGTGCTCAAAAATGCATACATATTGAATCACATTTTGATTTCTGGGATTCTCTATAACTCTAAATCCCAGTTTAACTTTGAAGCAAGTCATAGCAGCAAAAGTGCTTTTACAAGGAAAGTATCTGAAATAGCAAAAGGGTTAGATAGTATAGTTTGCTGAGAAGTTGAAAGGCTGCAAAACAGGCAGCGGCACTCCAAGAGGATAAAATCAAGGTGCTAAGAATCACTTGGCATGAAAGAAAAGCTGGATGCCTTGGATTCTTCTGACACTTTGGTACTGTAGAACGTGTTTTTATTTTCCTACATAGGAATCAAAATTTAGAGGCTAGGGAAGAATGCTGTCTCTTTGAAAAATAGCATGACAAATTTTATATGGAGATACATTGGCCTTGAACAAGAATGATTTCCAAAGTGAGGATGCACTATATTAGTGGGCTATGAAATAAATTCAATACTTTGTGATAAGTGTTTAGAAGAAACAGACTAGAAATTATCAGACAATTATCACAAGCAGTAAAGGTTTCAGTACATAAAATTTGTTCTAAAGTTACACATATAAATGTAAACAAAAAGAAAATGTTTATAGAGGTATGATGTAAGATCCACTTCTTACTATGGATGTGGACTTTGGAAGAAGCAAATGGCATGAGCTGTGCAATCTTTTAAGGGAGAGGCTAATTCACAAGCTATTTTTCGAGAGCAGGCAACCAGTACAAAGACAGTTGATATAATCCAGGAAGAAGATTTGGTGATTTTGACTGGTTGAGGACAAGGGGTGGTGAGAAATGAAATAGACAGTTAACTACGAGAACTCACAATTGCTTGGTTCTTACCTAAATTTCTCTCCATCTGGGGTGATGTCTCTATCATCCAAAACCTCTCTTCTCTTTCTATATGTGATGTATCTTGTCTGAAGAGTTGATGTCCTAAGAACATGCAAAGTCACAAATTTCCAATGAATACACTAGAGCTAAAAGTTACTGGAAATTTGAGTTCTAAATGCACAGTTGAGACACTGAAAGCAGTTTTTTTCAAAAAATTTATCATATCCCATTGGAGAAATAGCATTTATTTCATGACCCAGACACATATGCATAGATATGTATTACTAAAACAGAAGTCAAACAGCCTATTTCTAACCAACATCAATTTTCATTATACCTCCTCCCAGTGGGTCTCAGACTACTCATGCAATTGGCCACTTTTAGCTGCAATGTTCTATTTTTCTTAAGGAGCTCTGATGTTTTCTACTCTGTTTTATTTTATTAAAAATTACAGATAGGACTAGATAAATTGGTTTTATAATTCAGTAATGGGACAAGAGTGAAATTTAAAAAAGAATATACAAGAAGAATAGCAGCATACTGACTATTTATGTCACAAAAACAAATGAAAAAAGACCTGAAACATCCTGTTTAGAAAGACCAGAGCCTTGGCTGAGTGGCTCAGTTGGTTGGAGCACTGTCCGCACACCAAAAGGTTGCGGGTTCAATCCCTGGTCAGGGCACACTTTTAGGTTGCTGGTTCGCTCTCCAGTTGGGGCACATATGGGAGGAACAGATCAATGCTTCTCTCTCACATCGATGTTTCTCTCTGTCTCCCTTCCTTTCTCTCTAAAAAAATCAATTAAAAAAATAAAAAGACATACAGAAAGAAAAAAAGAAAGACCAGAAACATCCTCTTGGGTCCCATATGAATTGGCAAAAGTCCACTCCCCAAAATTCCAAGGAGCCATTCCAAGAACCCCAAAGCCTTAACTCCACAAAGATACTGCAGAGGAAGGCTGTCCTCACCCACTGAGACCAGGTTCCTGAAGTTCTCTACCATCACATCTTGGTACAACTTCCTCTGAGCAGAGTCCAGCAGCCCCAGTTCCTCCTCTGTGAAGGCCACAGCCACATCCTTGAATGTCACTGCCTCCTACAACAAACACATAAAACCACAATCTTACATGCAACATTCACTTGAAGAGGGGCAGTACTGAGGTGAAGGGGATGGGTGGGAAGATGCTCTGACCCCTGAGTAGTTTGTCGATCTCCCAGCCCTTCTTCCATCCTGACAATGCCATACACTGATTTTCCACAGCCTTGCCAAAAATGCTATGAAAAAAAAGTTTTGTATGTGTACTGGTGCTCTCATGTTGAGCACTGTTAAGAGTAAACTTCCTAAAATTCTAACTGCTGTTTTCTGACCAAAGGTGTTCTACATTTTAGTTAATACTGCCAACTGCCCCAGAAACATTTTCTGTTCTAGCCCCAACAGTGTTTCATAGCACGTGCCTTCCCACTGAGCTGGGAATCAGGTTATATGTGGAACAATATCCAAAGGGCCTGCCAGATCTCTTGAATAAAAAACTCTGTTTCCTCCTGTCTCTGCATTTCACTTGAGTCAAATATTCTGACTTGCTTTTCTGTGTGAACTTGAGCAGGCTCCTTATTTTTCATAATCCATTTTCTTTATGTTAAAAATCAAGATGAAACTAAAAACCTCTTCATAAAATTGTTCTGAAGTGTCAAAGCTGTGACAAGGACTCTTGTACCACTGGACTTTTTAAACTAAGTTCATGTATTACTGTAATTTTAAAAAGATACACAAAAGAAAAAAAATAAACCAGTAAATTAAATACATACAGTGTATGACTCAGGCATGGGGTGGACAAATTCTATCCCTTGTAGTAGAAAGCTTTGTTTTTCTCTTTTTAAAATATTTGTTAATTTATTGACTTAGAGAGAGAGCAACGTTGATTTGCTGTTCCACTTATCTATGCATTCATTCCTCGGTTCTTGTTTGTGCCCTGACCAGAGATCAAACCTGAAACCTTGGCATATGGGGACGATGCTGTAACTAACTGAGCTACCCAGCCAGGGCAGAAAACTTTTTTCAGTATTTTTTCTGTGTGAAGTGGTACTTTGATCCTGATGCACTGTGCCATATTTGAATATTGTACCAAAAAATATCCAAGGTACCACCTATAAAATATATTTTCTCTGTTTTGAATACCTAATATGCTAAGGACAAAAAAAAGACAGTATTTTTTTAGAACTGATTTTTCAAGAAAAATGTTCAATGATAGAAAAGTCTACTATAGTATTCCCAAAATAGTAAAAATACTAAACTAATGTCTATGAGTAGAGAATAGTTTAAAAAATAGGCACATAAATTTGATTAGAACATGATATAACAGAAATGACTGTTATACAGTATTAAACGCAAAAACCAATTTAAAGTTGTATCTATGTTCTGAATTCAAATACACAGTATGAATACATATGATCGAGAGATTACAGAAATAGAAGAATGGTTACTTTGTAAGCAGGAAAGCAGTAAGGTAGATGTTTTTCATTGCTATTAATTGTTCTCTTATTTGTGAAATAAAAAATGATGAAATAAAACACAAACTAAAACCAAAAGCAATTAAACTTAGAAGGGACAACAAGCACCGGACACACTCAACAGCTCCTCCAATGCCTGGACATTTCTTGAAAGAAAAACAGTTATGTCTCCAAGTACTGAGATGGCATTTTTAAAAGTAAAAAAGAAAGCTCCACTTACCTTGTACATGCTCATTCTTTCTTTTTCCTTCCAGGGAAACACAGTTTTCTAAGAAGACAGACTGGGAAAGGAGAAAAAAGTCAATGGAAACTGGTCAGTGTGTCACTAACCCATGTGTCAGCTTGTTGTGAATTTGTAAAAGTGCCCATTCCTCCTGGGTGGCAGCAGCTGCATGCAGCTTCATAAACAGGAGTTGGCATGGATGCCAGAGAATCCCCCTGCCACTTTCAGTAGCTCAGGGAACAACCTGCCCAACCTCATACAGAAGCCTAATCACCAGTAAGCCTGTAGCTTCTTCAGCAGTAATTCTTATGCTGGACATGGTGTAAACTGAGACAAAATTAGAGTAGGCGCTGGACGTAATATGCATGGGTTGAAATCCTGGCTAGGCTATTTATTAACCGTGTCATCTTGGAAAAATTATTAACATCTCTTTACCTTAATTCTATTATCTACAAGTGGGGGAAATAACTGTATTGACCTCATGGGATTGTCATTAGGTAGAAAGTTCTTAGAACTCTGTCAGGATTTCTTACTTCTTTGCAACCACAGTAAAGTAGACGATATTCTCTAGTTTGATATTATCCTTATAAATGTAATTCCTACCCATAGAATAATGTAAGAAACATGGCGTTCAGCAGATGTTGCTTTAGAGAAGTGTCTCTAAAACTTCTGAAAAGTGTCTGTTTTCCTTTTTTCAACACGTTACCTCAACAATAATATTTAAATTGACAGACAACTTTATATAGGAGGTATAAAAATGTGTAAAGTTTCTTTTAAAGTAAGAAGGGCCTTTTCAATGAATATGCATGGCAGTAAAGAAAATTAATTAAAATCCATGACTCTGTAACAATAAAATAAATAGTTGGACAGTCCACACCTAACTTAAATTAATAGGAAGGAATACATACATATATATATAGTTATAGATATGAGAATATATAAGAAGTAAATGCATGAGAAGGGAAAGCGCTTAGAACCAATAAAGGTAGAAAGAAAGTTAGAAAATCACCTATGGACGCTAAAATTGGTGAACATTTGGTGAGGAATAAGACACCTACAGTCTCAAAGTATTAGTTGCAAAAGGAAAAACAGTAACCTGGCAGACACCTTAACCAAGAAAACTAAGCTAAGACCACCAATTGTGATAGACAGACATTTTCTTTGTATGATGCACTGAGAAGAATGCCTCCTTGCTTCTGTGACATCCCCGATGAGCTTGAATCCAATCATTAACACATACCAGATAAAGCACAAAAAAGGGGCCTTCTACAAACTAATTTACCAATACTGTTCAAATATCAAGAGCAAAAAAGAAAACATCTGAGGAGTCATTCTAGATAAAGGAGACTAATGTAAGAAAAATTAAGTGCAATGTATGCAACTGGACTGGCCCTTGAACTAGAAAAAAAAATGTTCTCAATGACTCTATTGGGAAAACAGAAATTTAAATTGGGACTGTGAACTAGATAACAGTATGCTATCAATGTAAGTTATTCCATTTTGATCACCATCTCTAGCTTATTCTCAAATGGTTCCAAAAAAGACAAAAATTATGAGTATGATAAAGCTGTGAAAGAGAAAAGAAGAACAGTTCTGACAAGCTAAAGCCACAACAGCTAGAACTTAGTGTTTTTCTGTGATGAACAAACATCAGACAGGACCACTCAGTGATTGGAGTGAACAAGAAAGAGACAAGACATTCCACAGCGACAGAATAGCCAAAGGACTGCCCCTCCCAGCTAACATGAGTGAGTACTTTGTTAACAGTTGACAACTCCAGTCTCATTTGGTTCATTCCACTGCCAAGTAGAAATTCTTGTTTGGAAAGATTTTATTTATTAATTATTTTTAGAGAGAGAGGAATGGAGGGAGAGAAACATTGATGTGAGAGAGAAACATGGACAGGCTGCCTCTTGTCCGCACCCTGACAGGGGATGGAACTGCAACCTAGGCATGCACCCTGACTGGAATCAGAACCAGTGATATTCTGCTTTGCAGAATGATGCCCAACCAACTGAGTCACACTGGTCAGGGTTAGGTAAAAATTCTTACAATATTCAGTCATGAAATTGCTTCTGCTTCTTAATAGCGTCTAATCCAGAACAAACCTTCACTGCCTAGAACTCTTCCCAATTTGGCTAACACAGGCCAAAACCCTATAAGCATGCCCTCCTAATTGCCTCTTACTAACAGCTTCCGATTCTGCGTGGTGTGTGGGCTTCCTTGCCACAGCAAGCTAAAACAAACTTAATTCTTGATGATTACAGGTATGTTCCTGACAGGATTTGGCTGATGATCATCAACAGAGGAAACAGGCAAACCATAAACAATTGATGAATCTGGTTAAAGAATATATGAGAATTCCTTCTACTATCTTTGCAGCTTTTCTGTGAATACAAAGTTATATGAAAATAAAAAGGTACAGAAATTAGAAAACAGTCATAGTAATAATAACAGCAGTAGTTCTGATGATGGTGGTGATGATGACAACTACAGCCGAAGTATCTAGTATTAACTATCAGAAAGTACTAGGTGATCTTCCTACTTCAGACCGAAGTCCACTACTTAAAAAGATGGCAATGAATCCACTCCGCAAAGCCTTGGAGAAATGTTGTCTTCACAACCTCTAACTCTATCCATTCTGTCTCTCTACTTCCCAGCTGTCTTCTGCTAATGTCAGGATTTTGCAAGAAAACCGGACAGTTGACAATAATTAGTGGTGGTGGTGGAAAACCATCGGACTGAGTAGGGCTCTGGTGTACCCTACTCAGTTTTATCCATGACAGCTGGCAGGGTGAATTTTTTAGGGTTCCGTTTCCAGACAAGACCCTCCCCTGAATTCCTCAAATTTTCTTGGGCACAGAAATCACCTCAGGATCTTGCTGAAATGCAGATTCCTGGATCTCATCTGCAGAAATTGTAAATTAAAAGATCTTGGGTAGGGTTCAAGGATGGGCATTTCTACTCAAGTGATGCCAGTGCAAATTGTGGTTTGTGGCCCACAATTTGAGAAGCACTGCAGTGCACCAGCAATCCCGAAGGAAATCGCCTCCACTTACCAGAAATCTACACAAGAAACAACCAGAGTTACTAAAACATTAAATGATTATCTTTACATCCTAAAGTTATAGGCAATTTAAATTTTTATTTATATATTTCTGTATTTTCTGAATTTTCCATAATGATTATGTTACTTCTATAATACAGGGTGGGGCAAAAGCAGGTTTACAGAAGTGAGTACATGAGAGTTTATTCTTGTATTATTATTTATTAATTATTGTATTTTTCCATATGAACTATAAACCTACTTTTGCCCCACCCCATATAAACATTACTTGAAATAAAATAGTGAAAGTTAAGAACTCTATTGAATAGCCTAAACCTTGTTCTCAAGGTTCCCACAATCAAGTCCCCACCTACTTTTCTGATAGGATTCTAGAGAGTTTTCTATGTTCAAGGAGAATATACCAGAGACATTAAAGAACTCAGATACTGCCTCAGACTGCCTCAGTTCCAACCCCAGCTCTGCCTCCAGCAGGGTGGCTGGGCCAACATGTCTCTTGTCTCTCAGTCTCATCTTCAACGTAGAGATATTAGCAGCACCATTTTATAGAACCACTGTATGACAGAAATGTGTTCATTTGCATAAAGCTTTAAGATGGAACTTAGCAACCAAGACTTGGTTATAATCATTGCCCGTATCTGTCCAAGTGCACGCCCCACTCTTTCTCCAACTTATGTGACTATTAAAAGAATCCAAAGCCTACTCACGTATTGGGCAACAGAGCCTCCTCCACCGTGCAGGGCTTTTTGAGAAGTCGGGGCTGGGGAAGCAAAGGAAGCTGTGAAATACCAGGATTGTGCCTGCATCCCTGATAAATCGCATCGCCTGCTACCAGCTAAAAAGGCAACCCTCTCCCCAAAAAAGGCCAAGAATCCAGAACAATACAGCTTCCAGAGCTCACAGAATCTAACTGCGACACGGACCCTTTTCGGAGAGTTATAGTGGTATTAATAATAACCCACGTGCCAGGCAGCTTTAATGAAACATTTTATTTGTACTATTCTCAAAACATTCCATTAGGAAAGTATTACTTTCATTTCCCTTTTACAGGACAGTAAGCGAAGGCACAGAGGGGTTAAGTAACTCACCCAATGCGATATCGCATTAAGTGTTAAGTGGGGTAGCGGGTCAGGGGTTGCAGAGGGCCCGGGAGACCCTCAAACTCCGAAGCAAGACTGAGCCCGCCCCTTCCCGGGTACGTCCCAAACGCAAGAAAAGCTCCGCCCTGGGAAATGCAAATAACCACTTCAGCCTCAGACCTCCGTTTTCAGCAGCTCCTCCTCTTTCTCCCCAAATGAAGGGCAGGTGGCTGTTGGCCCCAGGCGCATTCCCGGGAAGTTTGAGTGCATTAGCGGACCTGAACAACCGCAACCTTGGAAAAGATGGCCGCTACGTGGTCCTACTGGGGCGGAAGTGCCTGAGTCTAAAGCGAGCCCCCGACCTACATTTCCCAGAATCCCGAAGCACCGCCCTCCTTGACTGGAAGTGCCTGCGCCAACACGGAGCCTTTGGGCTTACACTTCCCAGAATTCCCTGCCGGGGGGTGGAGCCTTTTACAGCAAGGCCTTACTGTAGGTGTAGTATGTAAGACTACACGGAGCCCTGGACTACGCGTCCCAGAATGCTGAGCGGGAAAAAAAAATGACAACTTTACCCCCCTCGTGGACTACATTTTGCGAGTGGAAAACGGACAGAGAGACGTCCCCTGACGTGGAAATGCCGAACTACTCTGAGCGCTTCCCGGAACCCCTGAGAAGGTCTCGGGCCAATGTCTTGCCCTTCTGGTATGTCGGAGTTATTAGAGTGTAGTTCCCTTCGTTGAGATGCTGAGTAGCGCTTTGTACGGGTTCGAGGGACTAAGCAACAAAACCCAAGACCTTCCGCAGAGGCTTCCTGGCAAACCCCAAAGAGCTTCTCCTTACGAATAAGGGCACAAGGGAACTGGGCATTCTTTGGCAGGGACTGAAATCAAACGTCAAGTCGCCTCAATCCCTGAAATTGCATAAAGGTGAACGTGTTTTGTTAGATTATTATGGCCCTTACAGAAGCAAATGAAAAGCCTTTGTAGAGTGAAATGTACCATCATCCTACACCTCAAATTATTTCTGTAATTATAAAACTTTTTATGTTAATATTTGATCAAATTAACTTTAAGAGCAAAAGCACTATCTGACATATGGAAGGACACTTTATAATGACAAAAGTTTTGAGTTACCAGAATCTAACAACTTCAGTTATATTTCACACAGTGAAAATTAAAAGAACCACTGAGGAGAAAGATTCAGTAGGTGAAGTGGAACAAAAGGTTAAAAAAAATCGGGCATTGTAAGTTGTAGCACACACAATACAACTGTAGCATGACAGTTTCATCCATTATCTTAATGTGTGGATCAGAACAAGTCAACCATGCAGTGAATGAATGCGAGTCAGGCAATGCAATAAAAGTGATTCTATATGGGAAAGAGAGAAGAGAGAAGACTCCAAAACTAGGACCCCCGAATGGGAGGAAAAGAGATAAAGGCTCAGGGACCCATCATTTCTATTTGTGAATAAGTTAAACTAGTATTTTAAAAAATCAGAGAGAAGCAGGTGTGATGCCATAAGGAGGAGTCAGTGTCATGCCATTGCTGGAAGGAACGAACCAAGGAATGGAGACAGCTTCTAGAAGTTGGCAAAAGCAAGAAGTGAACTTTCCCCTAGAGTCACCAGAAGGAAGGCAGCCCTGCAGACACCTTCATTGTAGCCAGAGCAGTAAACTGAAACTCTGAGAAGAATAAAATGCCCAAGGAGTCACCAAGAGCAAATGGCAAAGAGAAGTAGTCAAGTTGGAATGTCATGGAAGATGATGGAACTGTATTCCAGTGTGAGCCTAGAAACTTGGGAAAATACAACCAGGTGAAAGAGAACAGTATTTCTTTTCATGAATGGAAATCAATTCACAGAAATAAAAAAATAGGAGAAAGAACCAGTTTGAGGGAGATAGAATGAGAGAAGATGTGATTGTGCCCTCTCCCCAATATCCAAACATTTGTAAAAAAGAAAGGAAACCCTATATCATATTTCATAGGTAGCAACACTGAAATATGAAGGAGAGGAAAACAGGTAAGGGGGATTTCTGGACTTACATCCTTCTGTGTTATTTTGGATTTTGTATCTATAGAAGTCAATATGGCTTTGTTATACAGACAATAAAAACAGAATCTTAAAAAAAAATCACACATCTCAGGTAGTATGAGCATGTGTCTTGAGGTAAAAGGGGTGGGGAACCACATGCATGAAAACCTAATTGCTAAACCCCTGACTGCTCAGCTCTTCTTCACTTCGAGTATACACTTGGAGGAATGCCATTAGACCCCATCAGCTTTGGGATGGTGGAAGGGAGGACGTGACATGGAACCACGCAAGAAAGAGTGCTTGGCACTACAAAGAGAAACAGACTTACAAAGTGGGGTGGGGATGATAAGCTGGTATCTTTGCCTGTGGTGCTGGAGGGGATGAAGAGAAGCCATTTCATCTTCAGTTACTGCACAGGGGACAGAAAACAAAGCAGCTGTTGAGATGAGGCCCTGAGCACCCAAGTTAGCAGAGAAGTTGTTCTACAGTTGGGTTATTGGCAATTCAGGAAGCCAATTCATTTTATTTTACTTACTTATTTTCATAGAGAGGGGAAGGAGAAAGAGAGAAAAACATCAAATCAGCTGCCTCTCACACGTCCCCAACTGGAGGCTTGCCTCACAAACCAGGCATGGGCCCTGACAGGGAATCAACCAGCAACCTTTAGGTTCACAGGTCAGTGTTCTGTCCACTGAGCCACACCAGCCAGGGTGGAGACAATTCATTTTAACCACACATACTCCTTATTGGGTCAGTGTCCAGATGGTCATCAGAGTATAGACCATACATTTATAATCACCACTATCAATACTAGCCACCTCTGTCATTTTGGAGAGACACAAATGACAGTACAACTGACTCAAGTATTCAAAGAACCTATCAGTGATGGTCAAGTATTTCCTGCTCTAGTCATGGGACAAGCGGGCCTCATCAAGGGAGCAAAGACTCCCAGATGGTGATCCTGCCTGTTTGTTTCCATTTCTCACAGCATCATAAACAATGTTCCCTAAGAAATAACCTCTCCAGAAGTATCTGGTGAATGAATGAATAAAAACCACCTGCCTGGCACTTTCACAGTCCTGGGTAATATCTGTTCATACTAAAGGATGCTGAACTTTACTTCATTATAGTGTCTCTCAACCTGGAAAAGATAACCCAGTACCCAACCCTCTCCCACGTATTATTGCAGGAAATCCAAACCAACAGTAAATCCTCCACACACATACATACAATGCCAGTAAACAAAAGCCTCTTCTCAACTATGGCATGGCACAGCCTTTGGCAACAGCTTGTAAGGCAGTGAGGGGCACAGGGAGAATCTGCCTGGGCTCTCAAGTCAAGTATTCATGGGTTCAGGTTCTCACTCTGCCAGGGATGGCTGTGTGAACTTGCATGAGCTTCTTAACAACTCTTAGTCTCAGTTTCTTCATTTGTAAGGCAAGGCTATTATAACTAACTCTACAAGTTGTTAGAAGGATTAGGGACAATGTCAAGTATTGAGCACAGTGCTTTGCTTGTGGGAAACATTGACAAAGGCGGCCATCATTTTTATAAACAAACCATTAGTCTTTGCCTGAAGCAAAAGCTTACATATAAAAAAATTCAAACTCATAATTGGAACTGTAGATTTTAACTTATACACAGAGGAAAATGTTGGGCTTTAAATGCATAAATGTTAAAATAGAAGGAAAGCTGAAAATTGATTCAGAAAATATTCATCTCAAGAAGTTACCAAATAGCCTGGTTGGTGTGGCTCAGTGGATTCAGTGCAGGCCTGCGAAGCAAAGGGTCACAGAAGGTTCAATTCCCAGCCGGAGCACATGCCTGGGTTGTGGGCTGGGTCCCCAGTGGGGGACATCCAGGAGGCAAGCACACATTGATGTTTCTCACCCTCTCTCCTTCCTTTCCCCTCTCTCTAAAAAGAAAATAAATACAATCTTTAAAAAAAAGAAGTTACCAAATAAATGCCCAAACCAAAGTAGATGGAAGTTCATAGAACTCCATTTTCTGCATGCACATTTTACCTATCTACTCTTCCCATTGCTTCTGCCAATAACAATGAAATGAACATCATCACACATGTCTGCTTAGAGACCTATGTGAGAATTTGGAATTCTGTGGAATATATACCCAAGAATGAAATTATTTCATAGCATATGCGTATACATAAATTTAATATTAGTCTGATTGACCTTCAGAAAGGCTACTGCAGTCGATATTACCAAGAGTTGTATATGAAGCCCTGGCTGGTGTGGCTCAGTAGGTTGAATGCCAGCCTGCAAACCAAAGGGTTGCCAGTTCAATTCACAACCAGGGCACATGGCTGGGTTGCAAGCCAGGTCCACAGTAAGGGGCGCACAAGAGGCAACCACAAATTAATGTTTCTCTCCCTTATTCCATTCCTTCCCTTCTCTTTAAAAATAAAGAAATAAAATCTTGTCCTGGCTGGTGTAGCTCAGTGGATTGAGTACCAGCCCCTGAACCAAAGGTTGCCAGTTGGATTCCCAGTCAGGGCACATGCCTGGATTGCAGGCCAGTTCCTGGCAAGGGACACACGAGAGGCAATCATACATTGATATTTCTCTCTCTCTTTCCCTCTCTCCTTCCCTTCCCCTCTAAAGATAAATAAATAAAATGTAAAAAAAAAAAAAAAAACCCTTAAAAAAAAGCAAAAACTTAAAAAAATATTTAAAAAAGAGTTGTTTATGAGATTTTTTTGTGTAACAATGTCCTCACCTCCATTTGAATAACCCAGTAGTATAGAAGTACTACTGATTTTTAACTTGGGAGAACTTTGACTGATCTAATACAGCTACATTTTAACACAGGTGGTATCACGTATCATTTCTCACATCATTTCTCCACGTTTGAAGAGATTCACAATTGCACAATGATCACCACTATCTAATCCTAGAACACTTTCATCTGTTCCAAAGAACCCTCCTACCCTACACATTAGCAGTCACTCCTCATTCCCAACTCTATCCCCCACCTCTAGTCCCTGGGAAGCACTGATTTACTTTTTTTCTCTATGGATTTGTCTATTCTGCACATTTCATATAAATGCAATCATCCCACACATCATTTCTTACATCTGGCTTCTTTCACTTGGCATGTCTTCAGGACTCATCCATGCTGTAGCATGTATCAGTACTTAATTCCCTCATATTGCTGAAAATATCATATTATATGGATATACTACATAGTTTACCATTCATCAGTTGATGAACATAGGATTGCTTCCACTTTTTACCTATTGTGAATACTGTTCCTATGAACACTTTTGCACAAGCTTTTGTGGGTGTTTTCAGTTCTGTTGGGAGTACGCTTAGCAGTGTAAGCATTGTGACATAAGCCCAGTCTTTTTGGAACATGGTTTTGGTGATGTCGACCTCACTGAGATGTTCATGGACTTGTCTTAGCAGTCTCCATCCTGGAAATGGAAACACTAAGACTAGGGCTCAAAACACATAAACAAAAAGTTATAGTGCACTTTGCAAGATAATGGGGTTATATTAGCAATGGGAGGGGGTACTACCCTTAAGTACAGGGAAGTGGGGACCCTGCTTTGGGCACTGTGCCTCAATGGTCCCCACAATTTGTGGTTCCTTTCTCCAAGATTTTGAAAACTCCCTCTGATCGCTGTGATCAGTCTCCACTAGCAGTGCTGTCCAGGCTAGTTGCCCCATCCCTGTTTATCTAGTGTTTGTTTTTGACTTCTACCCAATGTGTGTGGTTGACCAAGTGCTCCAAGAAACTGTAAGATGTCCATGTGGTTGTCTCAAAGACCTGTGGTCATTGGCCACATGGTCCACCAGTTCCATAGAAGAAGCCTGGTGAGTAGATAGCCCAGATATATACTGTGGAATGAGGGCTGACCAAGGGACCCCTAGCCAGAAGGAATGTGTATTGTTTTGGGAATGGATTGTAATTCCCTCATTATCTCCTTTTGGGAGTGATTTCTTACCCTGATTTCTTACCCTTTTCCTTCTGCATATTCACACTGATGTAATGTAGCTCCAGGCCACACATAGGTTTGTGCAACCTGGACTGGTGCTGCCTTTGTCTGGGACCCTTTATAACGAGCCTTAGACTGGAAGAGGTGCGGTCTCTATCACATCAATCTGCAGCCATCAGTGCACTCCATGCAATGTGAGTAGTATATGGCATGTTCACATTGGCTAGTCTGATGGGTGGGGGTTTTTTGTGAATATCATTAACATTTAGGCAGCTCCCCAGCTTGGGACTCCTGTGCTACATATAAGCATGCAGATGTCATAAGGACCTGGCTCATGCAATTCTAAAAGCTAAGAAGTTCCATGATCTTTGCACACTGAAGACCCAGAATAGCTCTTAGTTATTTAGACCAAGTCCCAACGCCTGAGAACCAGGAGAGACAATGGTTTAAAATCCAAACTGAGGGGCAGAGAAAATATGGCCCTACTGAAGCAGGGAGGTAGGAAATGAAAAGGGGCAAATTCTCTTATCTCTTTAATGCAGTGTGCAGATGATGTTTTATTGGGTTTACCCTTGAACCTTGTATGGTTTTACAAACCAACGTCACCCTAATAAATCGAATAAAAGGAATTCCTCTGCCTCTTTTTGTTCTACTCAAGTCCTCAACAGATTAGTTCATGCTCACCCACAATGGGTTGGGTAATCTACTGAGTCAACTGAATCAAATGCTAGTCTCACTCAGAAACATTCTCACATACACATGCATGTGCAAACACACACACAAAAAAATTTGATTATGCTATGAAGGTGAGCATCTATGATCTCTCAAAGCCCATATTATGTATTTCTCCTGTCCTTACAGATTATGTCATAATTTAAATGGCCTCAGATTAATATAGGAATATATCAAAATTCAAGCTCCTATAGATGTATGCTTATTTCCACTTTAAATAGTTCAGTGACATCATCGATGTGTTGCTCATCTTCTTGGCACTTTTGTCTTATAATCACAACTTTCGTTATAGGACTTCCAGATCAAAGGGATGCACAACCTATATTCTGATATATACTCCTTTCCCAAAACTATGTTTTACTGCTACCAACAGGAAAGAGCATATATATGTCGGTCTTGTCTCAATATTTACATGTGATAAAATTATCAAATTCCTACTATTTTTTTTTTGTATTTGTATCATGGGTGTGGGGGGAGAATATGGCATAGACCCCACCTGAGAAGTTTTGATAAAAGAAATGCTACAGTAATTAGAAGGCAAACATTTCAAAGGCAGGCTGGAAATGCACAGAATTAGAAATCAACAATAAATTCAAGGTTAAGAAAACTGACATTGGTGACATGTTCAAAGTGTTAAGGGCAAACCTGTTTTAACATTGATAGATAAAAATCAATTTTGAAACATGCTTTTTAACTTCTTGTAAAGTTAAAAAAAAAAACCTTTTTCAGTCTGTACTGTCAGAGAAACCACAAAGATAGTCCAATTACACCATACACAATCCTTGGAAAACTACACAGGGCCCCAAATAATCATTCAACTTGAGAACAGACACTGTGGGGAAGAGGAAAGTCAGTTGCAATACTGAAGTACCATATTAATACTGTGGATGTGAATACTGAGTGGTTTTCTGTATTTTGACAAATGTTCATTTCCCTGAATTTTATTTGGCAGGTCTCCTCCTCTAAATATTTCATATATTGTACATTTTCTTTTTGGTTTATTTAACATATTACTGAGTACATCTAGAAGAGTCAGCGAATGTTAAGGTTGTGCAGACTTGGCAACAAAGTCCCTGCCCTCTTGGAGCTTACATTCTAGTGGGCAGCAATTCTGCCATGCCCATCACTGCACCTTTGTTAAGTGCCAGATGAGCTCTTTTCCTTTCTAAGTACCATCTCCTAAGTGACAGCTAATAAATGTCAAAGTTCTGAGCGAAGCATTTACTGTACCACATACAAGGGTTTTCTACTGTGTGGCCTGCTGAAAACTTAGATGTGTTCCACTTTTGCTTACTAAAACAAATGTTTTTTCTCCTATAAAACCTGATAATTCAGACTGTACATGAGTTTTTAAAAATTAATCATTTTGTACAATTTCTTTCCTCTGACAATTCTCTGATGGTCTTACCACTCTCTCCATCTTTGTAAAATGCATCACCAGCATGGACTCTGCAATGACTTACAAGATTTGATCTCCAACTGAAGCTTTTACCACATATCTCACACTTGTAAGGTTTCTCCCCTGTGTGAACTCGCCCATGATACTGAAGTTGTGAAGAGCGACTGAAGACTTTGCCACATGCATCACATTTGTATGGTTTCTCTCCAGTGTGGACACTCTGATGAAGCTGAAGACTCGAGGCCTGACTGAAGTGCTTACCACACTCCCCACACTTATATGGCTTCTCTCCTGTGTGGACCCTCTGATGCATGTCAAGATTCAAGCTCCACTTGAAGCCCTTCCCACACTCCTCACATTTGTAGGGCTTCTCCCCAGTGTGGACTTTTTGATGGGCTTGAAGATGTGAACTCCGACCAAAGTTCTTCCCACACCTGTCACATTTGAATGGCTTTTCTCCACTGTGGACTCTCTGATGGGTAAGAAGATGTGAGGCCTGACTGAAGACCTTCCCACACTCCTCACAACTATATGGTTTCTCTCCTGTGTGGATTCTACAATGAATTTTAAGGTCTGCTCTACGACTGAACCCTTTCCCACACTCTTCACATTTGTATGGTTTCTCCCCAGTGTGGATCTGCTGGTGAATCTGAAGTCGTGAGCTCCGATTGAAGCCCTGTCCACACTCTTCACATTTGTATGGTTTCTCCACACAGTGAGCCTTCTGATGGATTTTAAGGTATGAACTTTGACGGAAGCCCTTCCCACATACCTCACATTTATAGGGTTTCTCTCCTGTGTGGACCACCAGATGAACTTGATAATGGATTTTCATCCTGAAGCTCTTCCCACACTCCTCACATTTGTATGGTTTTGCTCCTGTGTGAACTCCCTGATGTGCTTGAAAACTTGAACTGTAAATGAAGCCCTTACCACACTCTTTACACACATATGGTTTCTCTCCAGTGTGGATTCTCCGATGGGCCTGAAATTGTGAAGGCTGAATGAAGCACTTACCACATTCTTCACATTTATATGGTTTCTCTCCTGTGTGGACCCTCTGATGGATATGAAGATTTGAACTACAAGTGAAACACTTCCCACAATCCTCACATTTGTATGGTTTCTCTCCTGTGTGGACCATACAGTGGCTATTAAGTGCTGATCTACGACGGAAGTTCTTCCCACATATATCACATTTGAATGGTTTCTCACCAGTGTGGATTCTCTGGTGTTCCTGAAGATGTGAAGCATGGATAAAGGCCCTTCCACATTTGTCACAATTATAAGGTTTCTCTCCTGAGTGTAATTTACAATGAACAGTAAGTGTTGCTCTACGACTGAAGCCTTTCCCACACTGCTCACATTTGAATGGCTTCTCTACAGTATGGACTTTCAGATGAGTTTGCAGATGTGAACTCTGACTAAATTCCTTACCACACTTATCACACTTATAGCGTTTCTCTCCCAAGTGAACTCTCTGATGAATACGGAGTGCTGAGCTGTAACAGAAGCTTTTTCCACACTCACCACATGTATGAGACTTCTCTCCTGAGTGTGTTTGTTGATGAAGATCAAAGTTGGAGACATCATTGAAATATTTTTTACATTCATTACACTGGTAAGGTTTCTGGCCCGTGTGATTTATAGACAGTCCTGCCCCAACCTGGCTGGCTGGATCACCATGTTTGGAGAACTGAGAACTTTTTATCATGGAGTCTTGATGCCTGGTTAAGTCACTGGCAATCTGTTGCCAGATATGCCAGCAAGAAAGCTCTTCATATGGTTCTGCTTCTGGAACAGTCTCTGTTTCACCTTGGATCTTTCCTCCTGTAAAGACAGAGAATGCAGAAAAATGAACAGCTGAAGGTTTTGTTCAGTATTTTCACAACTTCACACTGAAGACAGAATCTGAGATTTCAATGAATCCAGGAAATATTCGGTTTGTCTTTTCCACTGGGTATCATATTCTCTGGTTTGCATGTCTACAGAAATCAAGAGGTGGACCAGCTGGCTCCTATCCACTGAGCATAATGAAACCCATTAGTACACATCAAGTCTCCTATGTGAGGTGGAAGGTAGATATCAAAGACTTAATTTTAAAAGTTGACAATAGGATTCAAACTGTTAACCTATGGTCATTTCTACTGAATATCAAGTTAGTGTAGAATGTTGGACAGTAAATTATGCAGTTAATAAATTATAGATAGAAAAGTTACATAGATAATAAAACAGGAATCTACTACAACTTTAAGGAAAAGCAATAACAATCAAACACTTCAGTTTCAGGTTCACGTAATATAATCTAATATCCAATACCTTGAAGTATTTATATTTATATATTCAAAGTATTCCTGGAAATTCTATACAACACGTACATCTCATCTCAGTTTTCATGCTGATAGACATTAAATGAATTGGCAACTCATAAGCTTTTGGCCACTTCCAATAACTTCAGTTTAGAAATGTGTTTTCTAAGAGATTTACCCTTGTTGGTATCCCAAAGTTTCTATATTTATACAAAGTCATCTAAACATCTGGAGAATACTTTTTCAATGAACTTTTCAATTAGTTTAAAAAGTACTTCTCTTGCCCTGATGGTGAGACTCAGTGAGTTGGGCCTCCCACAAACCAAAAGGTCACCAGTTTGGTTCCCAGTCAGGGCACATGCCTGGGTTGTGGGCGAGGACCTCTGTTGGGGGTGTGCGAGAGGCAACCAATAGATGTTTCTCACACGTCGATGTTTCTCTCCCTCTCTTTCTCCCTCCCTTCCTCTCTCTCTAAAAATAAATAAAATCTTTAAAATAAAAACATAAAAGTAAAAAGTACTTATCTTAAAAGTCAACAATAAACCCTGACTGGTGTGGCTTAGTGGGTTAGGCATCATCCTGCAAACTGAAAGCCTGCCAGTTTGACTTCTGGTCCCTGCACATGTCTCTGTTGTGGGCCAGGTTCCCAGTTGGGGGCAGGCAGGAGAGACAACCGATGGATGTTTCTCTCACACATTGATGTTTCTCTCCCTCTCTCTCTCCCTTCCTTCCCTCTCTCTGACAATAAATAAAATCTGTTTTTTAAAAAAGTCAACGGTAAGAGAACAAAGAACACTATTACAAATTGACCAAAGACTTCAACATACACTTCATCTAAGAAGATATACAGATGACAATTAAACAGATAAAAAAGATGCTCCACATCTTATGCCATCAGGGAAATGTAAATTCAAATAATGAGATACCACCAGACACCTATAAGAATGGCTAAAATCGAGTATACTAACAACATCAAGTGCTTTGATGAGGATGTGAAGCAGCAGGCACTCTTATTTGCTGCTGATGGGAGTGCAAAATGGTACAGTCACTTTGGAATACAGTTTGGTGGTTTCTTACAAAACTAAACATACTTTTACCATACCATCCAGCATTGCACTCCTTGGTATTTAATGAAAGAAGCTGAAAACCTAAGTCCACACAAAAACTTGTGCAGGGATGTTTATAGCAGCTTTATTCAATAACAACAAAACCTGTAAGCAACCAAGATATTCTTCAGTAGGTGAGTAGATAAACTGTGGTAAATACACACTATGGAATATTATTCAGTGCTGAAAAGAAATAAGCTATCAAACCATGAAGAGATATGGATGAAAGGTAAAAGCATATTACTAAATGAAAGAAGCTAATGTGAGGATTACTTATTGTATGATTCCAACTATAAGACATTCTGGAAAAGGCAAAACTATGGAGATAATAAAAATTCCAGTGGTTGATAGGGGTTATGGGGTGGGAGGGATGAACAAGTGGAGTACAGATGATTTTTAGGGCAGTGAAAATACCCTATGTGGTACTATAATAGTGGCTATGTGTCATTATACATTTGTTCAAATTCATAGAATGTATAACACCAAGAGTAAGCCCTGTTGTAAAATACAGACCCTGGGTAATAATGATGTCCCAGTGTATTTAGATTCATCACTTGTATTTCATGGGGGATGTTGATAATATAAGAGTCTCTAGGCACCCTGGCTGGCATGGCTCTGTATTTTGAGTGCTGGCCTGAGAATTGAAGGGACGCCGGTTGGAATCCCAGTCAGGGCACATGCCTGGGTTGCAGGCCAGGTCCCTAGTAGGGGGCTCGAGAGGCAACCACACATTGATGTTTCTTTCCCTCTTTTTCTCCTTCCCTTCCTCTCTCTTATTAATAAATAAATAAAATCTTAAAAAAAAGATTCTGTGTGTATGTGGGCAAGGGATATGTACAGTATTTTCTACCTTCCTCTCAATTTGGCTGTGAACATAAAACTGTTCTAAAAAATAAAGGGTTTTCTTTTTTAAAGTACTTCTGAAAATATTTTATAAAGGAGAAATTCACTCTCCTCACTGTAGAAATAGCTACGTAAAAGCATCCTGTTTTGCCCTGGCGAGTGTGGCTCAGTTGGTTGTAGCATTGTCTCAAAAACCAAAAGGTTGCAGGTTCGATTCCCAGTTAGGGCACATCTAGGTAGTGGGTTTGGTCCAGTCCATGTGCATATGAGAGGCAACCAATCAATGTTTCTCTCTCTTATCAATGTTTTCTCTCCCTCTCTCTCTCCTTCCCTTCCCCTCTCTCTAAGGTCAGTGGGCATGTCCTCAGGTGAGGATAAAAATAAAAAAGCATTACACTATACAACTCTGTCTTGGGTCATTTTATTGGACACTTACTTCAATCTCAAGGTGACTGGGATGGTTATAATGATTTGCAGGTTTGGGAGTAAATATCTAATCACATACTGACTAAAATAATGTAAAGCAGACATTGAAATGTTAGCTCCTACAGGCAAGTTTCTGTCCTGAGGACAAAAGGGAAATAAAGTTGAACAGCTAATGTATGTTGTTCTAAAATCTGACAGTAATTCAGATCTCTAGAAAACAGAGTGGAAAAATGGAAGGTAATCTTTTGCAATGGAGATAGAACCTGGGAGAAGGAAAAGATAAGGTCGCAGTATAAACTCAGAAAGCCAACCGTTGGATGAGTGTTGGCTCCAGCCATGACCTCTTCCCAGGGGGACACATGGATGGCTCCTCGTGTCTTTTAGGTCTCTAGTCAATGTTGGCCCATCCACACGGCCACTTCACCACCCAGTGTAAGATAATGAATCTTGTCCTCACTCAGTTCATCTCTGGCAACATCCATACTCTTTTGCTGTTGATGTTCTACACAGCACTTTTGACCATCAGACACCTAAAGTCAACTGTTGTTTAATGATGTCTTTCACCTACAACACAGCATCAAAGAGAGATGGATTTACACCTTGTGCACCAAACACATTCCACCTTCTTGATATACAACCACCGCTCAGAACTGTGCCTGAACATAGTGAACATGCAGCAAATGTATGTTGAATGAATAAATGAATCCCACCAAGAAAGTTGTACTTTTGGTCAAACCAAAAGACACAGGGGTACATATACCAAGCAAGATGTTAAAGAGAAAATTAAAGGTGGCAAAATTCCTTGGAGCAAAAAGAAAGCAAGAGGGCCTACCACTGGTTTCTTCTAAAGCTTTTGGATTATTTCTTTGAAAACAGAGTTTGGAAAAAACTTTGGCTGTAGATTTTTAAAAAAAGCCTATTACAGCAGTTTTTCAAATTGAAAACCCCATCCCTTTAGTGAGCTGCGAAATAAATTTAAAAGCTTGAGATAGGCATTCAGAACAAAGAACCAGGATAGAAAGTGTCAGAGAATCATCACCAACAGGAGAGGGATTACTATATGAAATACCTATGAAAGTTATACATGCAATTCTACAACATTTGAAACATTGGTTTTGGTTACAATGAAAGAGGTGTCGCTTATTATGGCTCATAGAAAAAAAAAAACCCTGAAAACTTGTTCTAGAAGTTACCGAGGCCTTACTTAAAGAAATTATTCAAGTGCAAAGATAACTTCCAAGAGTGGAAGCTTGGAAAAATATTACGTGGTGAGTATGTACTTCTTGGTATGTAACATAATTTATGGTTATATTTAACAAATTGACCCTTAAAAAAAAATAGTTGTGTGAGGGGGACAGGGAGACTGAGGATGTGACAATTTAAGCAGCAATTTTCCTGATTCTTTACAGGTTATAATGTTCGCTAGTTGAAAAACACCAAGCCTTTATAACAATTAAGGGAAAATTATATGAAATCTATACTTTTTAACATTTGTTAAATAGCTAAATTTGTAGAAAACAAAGGCACAACAGATTTTTGAGCCAGATTTATACACAACACTGATGTGTGTTCCATGCCACTCTCATCTTCAATCTTCCCCCTCAGGGACAGGAAGGGAAACCTGGGGGCAGTGACACGGATGTGCACTTCAAAAGACGTGAATGGGCTACAGATGGCAGATCTTCCAGGGAAATGCAGCTCGCAGCCTGGTTGCTGCCTGACAGTGCAGGAAACAGACTTTTTTCCTTGTGGGGGGTAGCTATCTGAGAATCAGCCTTCAGAATCCTAAACCATTCTTCCCAGAAATGAGTATCCTCACCTAAGGAAGGCTCCAGGAAAGCCACAGGGAAAGTGTGTCACTCAGTGTGGCCACAACCACGACACTGACAAGTTTCCCTGGAATGTGAGTCAAGTGCACACACACAAATATATGTTCATGTCAGGGGCACTCCAGAGAGTAAATGAAATATAAAGTAACCAGACAGGCATTTAGAAAAAGACAAGCATTGTTCTGACACATCCCCCATCTACTATGGCTTGCACAGGATCTACAGCTATCTGCACACTGACTGTGGAGACACTGAGGTCCCCAACCTATGAACACATTGACTAAGTCAACATTCACAGACACTTGTCACAAAGCAGAATATTTGAGGCACTGAGGATAGAGCAATAAACAAAACAGATAAAAATTCCTCATTCAGGGACATTATACTTCCATGCAGAGAGAGAGGTAACATGCCGGTAAACAAATACTTATGAGCCCCAGTAAAAGGCAGAACAAGGAGAGCAGAGAAAGGATATATTTTCCACAGGGTGGGCAGAGAAGGCCTTTCTTGTGATATTAAAACTGAGCGAAGACCTGAATGAAATAAGGAGGGAACAGGAAGGCTGTAGGTGAAAGAGAATGTCTGGCACAGAGAAAGCAAGCAGGGCCCTGAGGCAGAAGGACCTATAGTCGGCAGGATGAGTGCTCCCCAAAGCATTTGCATCCTAAATTTTGGAGCCTGGAATATGTTAGGTTACATGACAAAAGGTAATTAAGGCTGATAATCAGCTGACCTTAAAATTGAAGACAGTCCTCTACTGTCCAGATGGGCACGGCGCAGTTGAAAGGATCCCTCCAAGTGGAAGAGGGAAATGTGACTACAGCAGAACAGGCAGAGAGGAGTGCTGTTGCTGGCTGGGAAGATGGAGAAAGGGGGGGCCACAGCTAAGAAAGGTGGGGGATCTGTAGAAGCCTGAAAGGCAAAGGCAGACCGTCCCGAAGAGACTCCATAAAGAAGTATAACTGTGCTGACACCCGGATGTACACCCGGAAGAACCACGTCACACTTCTGGCCCATGGAACTGAGAGATAATCAACATGTGCTGTTTTAGGCCTTGATGTTTGTGGGAATCTGTCATGACAACACAGGCAATAGTGTTGCTGGCAGATCTGAGAAGCAGCAGAAAGGATGGTATGGGTGGAAGAGACAGAGCACAAGGGAGAAGATGCAGAGTAGGACACAGAGGGCTCCAGAAGCCACTTACAGAGGCTTTAAGAAAAATGAGAAGCCAGAAAGGATGTTGAGTAAAGGAACAGCTATTTGGCCTTGTCTCCTATGGCTCAGAGATCATCGGAGGGAGGGTGGGAGCAGTGCAACCAGCTCAAGGGTGATTGAAATAATTCAAGAAAGAGGTTTGGCAATTTGGGCCAGATGAGAGCCAAAAGGGTGGAGAAGAAGTAAAACGTGTGGGAGAACATCTCCGAGGACTTCTGTCTGCTTGGTGCTTACCAGATTCCCCTTCTCTTTGGGTTGCGGTCATCATCCAAAGCCTTTTTTCTAAGTGGACTATGTCATGTTTGAAGGGGTGACATCCTGGGAACATGACAAGTTACATATTTAAAATGAACACACTAGAGGTATCATTTACTGGAAATTTAGATTTCTACTGCATACTGATCAATTAATCAAAATGAGTAAAAACATGACCTATTTGAAGAAATACCAATATCTCAAGACCTAGAGGGATATGCATAAAATGTATTTATTACAAAACCTGATTTCTAACCAATGCCTATTTTCATTAAGCTCCTCCCACTGGTTCTTACATCACTCATGTAATTAGCCAGTGATTTTGCTGTAATGTATCCTGTTCTTCCTAACAAACTGATATTTCTCCCTTATTTTACCGCATTAAAAACTGCTGGTACAAAATTCAGGTCCACGAATGCAAGTGACCATTTTAAGACCCACAAAGCCTTGAATACCTGAGGACACAAGCCACTCCTGAGGGGTGACATTCAGTTACAGAGGGCACCTGTCCTCACCCACTGAGATCAGGTTCCGGAAGTTCTCCAGCATCACATCTCGGTACAGCTTCCTCTGTATGGAGTCCAGCAGCCCAAGCTCCTCCTCAGTGAAGATCACAGCCACATCCTTGAATGTCAATTCCTCCTACAACACCAAACACAGGCAACCTCAGCCTTATTATCATTGGCCACATGAAAAGGGACAGCACCAAGAAGATAGGGTGCTTGAGCGGGAAATGGTTTCAGATTTTGAGCGACTTAAGCTGACGTGCAGATCTCCTGGCCCCTCTACTCTTCCAATGCCACACACTGACTCCTCAGGCTCAGCAGAGATGCTGCAGTGACAACAGTCCTATTTTTATTTTGTGCCCTCATTGGTTCTACTTACAAGTAAACTCCAAGAACCCTAAATATGCATAGTGGGCTACATGTGATTTACTTTTCTTTTCTTTCTTTTTAAAAAAGACTTTATTAATTTTTTTAGGGGAAGAGAGGGAGAGAGGGAGAGAAGCATCAATGTGTGGTTGCCTCCTGAGCCCCCTACTGGGGACTTGGCCCACAACCCAGGCATGTGCCCCTACTGGGAATTGAACCAGCAACCCTTTGGTTCAGAGGCAGGCACTCAACCCACTGAACCACACCAGCCACGGCAACTTTCCAATGAATACTGCCAGTGGCCCCCAGAAGCATTTAGTAATTTAGTCCAAACATATGTGGTAGCACCTGCCTTCTTCCTCTTTCACAAGTGAATCCTGGACACTACCTCTTTTCATATGTGGCTGTTCCCTGAAACCTCAAGGTGCACACTACATCTCTCTTTTTTTTTTTTAGTGACTGGTAATTTTATTTATTTATTTTATTCTTCATTACAGAACTTATTCTTTTTTTTAAATTTATTTTAATTGTTGTTCTTGTACAGTTTTCTGTCCTTTGCTCCCATCCCAGCCCACTGCCCCAGCCCTCCCCACCTCCCTCCCATTTCCACCCCCGCTAGTTTTTGTCCATGTGTCCTTTATACTTTTTGCTCACACTACATCTCTGGATTGCAGCATTCGGTGTCATGCTCTGAAGCCAACATGCCTCAGTGCACATCCCAAAAGTCTGTCCTTCATAAGCTGTGTGACTGTGAACAAACTTGCCTACGTGCCTTAGTTGCCCCACTGTATAATGGTCCTTACCATGACTGAGCTCTTTCAAACATTAAACAAGGGAATATCTATAGCATTTGGGACAGTGTGTGACAGATATAGTGGTCCTTACCATGACTGAGCTCTTTCAAACATTAAACAAGGGAATATCTATAGCATTTGGGACAGTGTGTGACAGACTAAGTGCCTAATAAACATTTGCTATTATTCTTATTTCTTCTTATCATTATCAAATGTATTTTATCTCGTTTCATGGCTGCATATTATTCCAGGGAACTGAAGACCTATAATTACCTGTTTTAAATATTTAATTTTATATATTTTTCTCATTAAAACCTATCCTACAAATCTAATAATTTTATGTAGATTTTACTTTCCTATTTAAGTAATTGCAAATGAAAATTAAAATATCAAAAATAAGCGTGTTTAAAATTATGATCATATAATGATAGATTTTCCCCCCAGTTTTCCTCTCTGTTTCCTGAATCTTTCAGGAGAATACAAGCACCCTGATTCTCTATACAATGGCCAAGAGCAGGTTTTAAAATTTCCCTTGGCTTTGTCATCTGATTTGGAAGAACAATTTGTTTTAGTATTTGCACTTATTCGATCATAAATGATTAACTTCACCTTTTCAAATGTTTATTAATCATCTTTGTTTCTCCTCTTAAACAGACCTATTCATGTCCATTATTCATATTCCCTTGGGATTTTTCATTAACCCTATGTATAAGATTCCTATTATGAAACAAACAAAAAAACCCCTGAAGATTCCTATTATAAACTTTGGCATTCATGTAGTAAACATTTTTTGGCATTGTTGGGGTAAATATTTTTGCCCCAGGTTATTTTTTCTGGTAATTTTATTCTTCTATTATACCCTGTAGCAGGGGTGTCCAACCTATGGCCCAAAGGCTGCATGTGGCCCAGGGTGGCTATGAATGCTGCCCAACACAGAATTGTAAATTTACTTAAAACCTTTTTTTTTTTTTTTTTGCTTATCAGTATTTGTTAGTGTTTGTGTATTAATGTGTGGCCCAAGACAACTCTTCTTCCAGTATGGCCCACAGATGCCATAAGGTTGGACACTACTGGAAGGTGTCTTTTGCCACAGATGAATTTAGAGATTTTTTAAAAAATAATTTTATTTCTAGAGATAGGGGACGGGAGGGATAGAAACATCAATGTATGGTTGCCTCTCATAATCCCCAAACTGGGGACCTGGGCCACAACCCAAGCATGTGCCCTGACTGGGAATGAAACCAGTGCAGGTCAGCCCTCAATCCACTGAGCCACACCACCCAGGGCTAGAGATTTTTATACAACTATGCTAACTGCAGTCTTTGTGTGTTGGGAGTGCTGAGCATCTCTGTGGACCTGAGGAGCCACAACAGGAACAGAAGAACGCACCCCGAGAAAGGATGGAGAAAGGGTTGGAGAACAGCAGCACCACCTGTGCAAACGGTCACTCAGAAGGCTATCCAGAGCACAGATCCAGAAAGGAATTCTTCCTGTCTTTCTTCCTGTCAATCTCTTTCACTTGAGTAGAATGCCTACCATTCCTGACCCTCAGTTTCCTGTGGGAATCTGAGCAGGTTTCCATATTTCATGTGTTTAAGTTGAAGATGAGGCCCACATATCCTCATTCAGCAGCTCTGAGGAGTAAATGCAGTCACAAAATGCCCATTACTGACAAATCTTCTAGTATCTCCAGACATTTTAAACTAAGGCTCAAACTAAGGTTATGTTAGTCAAACCAATTACTACACAAGATAAAAAAAAAACACCACTAAATAAAAAACACAGAAGGCCTGACTCAGGCATGGGGAAGATGAACTCTAGCCCGTTCTGTGTGAAAACCTCCAATGATATTTGTGTGAAGCAGCAGTGACAGTCTGCTGTGCCATGATGATATTTGGATGTTCTGCCTAGAAAACAGCAACTTTGACACATATCAAATTTAATACAATAAAAAGATTGTAAACAGAGTGCAGGACTTCCAGCCAAGATGGAGGCATAGGGGGACACAGTGTGTTTCCTCGCACGACCAAAATTAAGGACAACAAGGATTTAGAAACAAGAAAACAACCAGAACTGAGAGAAAACTGAACTGTACGGAGGTCCAACAACCATTCATCTGGACTGGTAAGAGGGGCAGAGTCACGGCAGGAAGAAGTGAAGGTTGGTAGACCCGGGAGCGCTGGCAGCTGCTGGCAGACCCAGGCCTACAGGTGGAGGCTGGCATGCCCCAGGAGCACAGGCGGTGACTGGCTGACCAGGCAGTCCCACATTCGTGTGCAAATAATCCAGGTGAAAATGGGAACAAGACAGAACTCACAACACAGGGCCCCAGCGCCAGGAAATAAAACCTAAAAACACCAAGACCCTGCCCCCACATACAGCGTCACAACCCAGTGATTGGGCTGCCCCGCCCTGGGGAACACCTAAGGCTCTGGCCCTCACTACATAACAGGTGTGACCAGACCGAAAAAAAAATGGCTCAAACAGGAGAACAGATTAAAGCCCCAGAGCCAATTCATCTAAGTGACCAAGAGATAGACAACCTATCAGATGCACAGTTCAAAGCCCTGGTGATCAGGATGCTCACAGAATTGGTTGATTTTGGTCGCAAATTAGATGAAAAAATGAAGGCTACAATAAGTGAAATGAAAGAAAACACACAGGGAACCAATAGAGATGGGAGAAAAACTTGGACTCAAATCAATGGAGTGGACCAGAAGGAAGAAAGAAACATCTAATCAGAAAAGAATGAAGAAACAAGAATTCAAAAAAAATGAGGAGAGTCCTAGGAGCCTCAAGGAAATGTTTAAACGTCCCAACATCCAAATTATAGGGATACCAAGAGGGGAAGAGGAAGAGCAACAAGTGGAAAACTTATTTGAACAAAAAATAAAGGAGAACTTCCCCAATCTGGCAAAGGAAATAGACTTCCAGGAAGTCCAAGAAGCTCAGAGAGTCCCAAAGAAGGTGGACCCAAGGAGGAACACACCAAGGCACACCATCATTACATTAGCCAAGATTAAAATGAAGGAGAGAATTCTAGAAGCAGCAAGGGATAAGGGGACAGTCACCTACAAAGGAGTTCCCATCAGACTGTCAGCTGATTTCTCAAAAGAGACCTTACAGGCAAGAAGGGGCTGGAAAGACGTATTCCAAGTCATGAAAGGCAAGGACCTATATCCAAGATTGCTCTATCCAGCAAAGCTGTCATTTAGAATGGAAAGGCAGATAAAGTGCTTCTCAGATATGGTCAAGTTAAAGGAGTTCATCATCACCAAGTCCTTATTATATGAAATGTTAAAGGGACTTACCTAAGAAAAAGAAGATAAAAAATAGGACAGTATAAAGACAGCAAGCTCACAGATATTAACAACCAGACCTAAAACAAAAGCCAACTAAGCAAACCACTACAACAGGAGCAGAAACACAGAAATGGAGATCACATGGAGGGTTAGCAACAGGGGAGTGGGAGGAGGAGGGGAGGAAAAGGTACAGAGAACAAGTAGCATAGACGGTGGATAGAAAATAGACAGGGGGAGGGCAAGAATAGTGTGGGAAATGTAGAAGCTAAAGAACTTATGACACATGGACATGAACTAAAGTGGGGGAATGTGGGTGGGAGGGGGTATGCAGGGTGGAGGGGAATGATGGGGGAGAAATGGGACAACTGTAATAACATAATCAATAAAATATAATAAAAAATAAATTACAGAATAAAAAAAGAAAAAACTGTCAGATTGTTTTCAGAATTGATTTTGGAGGAAATGATTTTATGTAACACGGCTGTCACTGCAGTGTTGCTTAAAACAATTCTACACAGAGATGTGAAGCACAGCACAGGAAATATACTCAATAATATTGTAACAACTATGTACGTTGCCAGGTGGGTGCTACACTAAAAAAGAGGATCACTTTGTGAGTTAAATTATATGTCTGAATACTGTGCTGTACACCTGAAACTAATAGGATGTTGAAGGTCAACTGTGATTGAAAAGTAAATTAAAAAAAACAAAACAAAACAAAACAGTAAAATTCCTAAATCATCTAAATGTCCATGAGTGGCAAGTAGTTAAAAATTAAAAGGTACATCAATTCAACAGAAATGTGATATAACCCTAAAAAATAAAAATTACATAACATCAGAGGAAAAATTATATAACATCTAATTTTAATTTAAAATTAGACATAACATGAATACAAATACAGCTATGACTACATATGAGAAAAAGAGTATCAGAAAATAAAAACAGCCCTGGCTGGTGTGGCTCAGTGGATTGAGCACCA
Organism: Anoura caudifer; assembly: GCA_004027475.1. Classification (NCBI taxonomy): domain Eukaryota; kingdom Metazoa; phylum Chordata; class Mammalia; order Chiroptera; family Phyllostomidae; genus Anoura; species Anoura caudifer. The sequence goes on from PVKU01005801.1 coordinate 50,974, forward strand.
GCCTGCAGACCAAAAGGTTGCCAGTTCAATTCTTGGTCAGGGTGCACACCTGCATTACAGGCCAAGTCCCCAGTTGTGGGAATGCAAGAGGCAACCAATCAATGTTTCTCTCGCACAGATGTTTCTCTCTTTCTCCCTCCTTTCCCCTCTCTCTAAAAATAAGTAAATAAAAATTTTTAAATATTAGAAAAGCTGTGGCTGCTGTGGCTCAGTGGAGTGAGTGCTGGCCTGCAAAACCAAAGGTCGCTGGCTCGATTACCAGTCAGGGTACATGCCTGGTAGCCAATCAATGTTTCTCTCCTTCTCTTTCTCCCTCCCTTCCCCTCTGTCTAAAAATAAATAAAATCTAAAAAATAAATAAAATCTTTTTAAGAATTAAAAAAGAAGTAAAAATAGCAAATTTGTCAGCAGGGAAACAGTAAAGTGAGAGAATTGTTCATTTCTAGTAACTTTTCTGCTCCATAAAATAAATAATAATACAAAACAAAAACTAAAAACAAACGCAAAGTAAATTCAAAACCTGGAGCCTACCAGGTCCTCAAATACCCATTGTTCAAGTACTGAGTTGTCCCAAGAACAACATGTGACAATCTGGTAATGAGGTAGAACTTTATTTGATTTGATTTGATTGTTTTGAGATTTTTAAAAAGTTTTAGAGAGAAAGGAAGGGAGGGAGAAAGAAAGGGAGAGAAACATGAATGTGTGGTTACCTCTCATGCATCCCCTACTGGAAGCATGGCCTGCAACCCAGGCATGTGCCCTGACTGGGAATTGAACCTGCGACACTTTGCTTTGTAGGTCTATGCTCAATCCACTGAGCTATATCATCTAGGGCTTATTTTATTTTATTTTTTAAGATTTTATTTATTTTGTCTTAGAGAGACGGGAAGGGAGGGAGAAAGAGAAGGAGAGAAACATCAATGTGTGAGAGATACATCCATCAACTGCTTCTCACACGCCCCACCAGTGGGGACCTGGACCACAACCCAGGCATGCGCCCTGACTGGGAATCAAACCGGTGACCCCTTGGGTCACAGGTTAGTGCTCAATCCACTGAGCCACATCAGCCAGGGCCAAGGTAGAACTTTAAAAATGAGCAAGGTAAGACCTACTCACCTTGAACTTGGTCATTTTTCCTCCTAGTTCTGAGAATGTGCTGAATTCTGAGTGATACAGATCCCAGGAAGACAGAAGTGTAGTTGGCAGTGCCTGGCAGTGTCTGCAAAGGTAAAGGAACAGGCTGTAGGAGTGGCCTGGATGCTGCTCACCTACATGGCAATTATTGTGAATGAGCTCGTGAATGTTTACAGCAGCATTAATCATGGTAACCTAAAACTGGGAAGAACTGAAACACTGACCTATGCGTGAAAAACAGACAAACTGTTGGCATATCCATACAGTGGAATATTATTCCCCAATTAAAAGGAATGAAGTACAGGTTATGGTAGAACATGGATAAACTTTGTAACAAAGGTCTACATACTGTGTGATTCTTTTTTATGCAATGTCCATATTAAGCAGATCTATGGAAACAGAAAGTAAGTTGGTTGCCTAGGTATTTGGGAAGAGAATGGGCATTAATCAACTGTAACTGAGCAAGAGGAATCCAACTGAGGAAACAAAAACATGCCCCGCCCCACTCAGCAAAGTCCCATTTGGTAAAAATAAATGTTACTCTACATGTTATTCAAATGAGTAAAACTAATTTATGGATCCTGAATCTCTACTGATATAATATTTATATTTGAGTGAATGAATAAATAAAGTGGGACGGAAGGGGAAGCTTGTCTTTATAGTAGAATGCCCAATAATAAATGTACCTCCCCAGAAAAAAACTATACTAATTTCAAAAAAATAAAAACCTGATAGACATCACCTCAGCTTAACAAAGCTGATTTCACCAAAAAGCTGATTTCACCAAAAAGGGGCAAACTGACACCCTTCAATTCCCATCATGTTGTGATGGTAAGGACACTTTACCACTTCTGTGGGATCCCTGGCAGCAATGCAGGATCCGAACCTAGCCATGGAATATATCCAATAAACATCAGAGGACTGGCTCAGAAATAACTTGACTCTGTACTTGTACAAATTATGAAGAACAAAACAAAAGCTGTGGAATTGTTCCACATTAAAAAAGAACATTAAGAGCAGTATGATAAAAAATTTTTGTAGACTTCCGGCCAAGATGGAGGCATAGGTGGACACACTGTGCCTCCTCTCACAACCAAAATTAAGGACAACAAAGATTTAGAAACAAGAAAACAACCAGAACTACAGAAAATTGAACTGTATGGAAGTCCAACAACCATTCATCCAGACCAGTAAGAGGAGTGGAGTCACGGCAGGAAAAAGTGGAGGTGTGACCCAGCACGCAAGCAGCAGCGGCTAGCAGATCCCAGGCACGCAGTTGGCAGCTAGTGGACCCCAGGCATGGGGTGGCAACTGTGCAGACCCAGTGAGGCCACGCAAGGCAGCTGGCTGACCAGGTGGTCCCACATTCGTGCACAGATAGTCCAGGTGAAGGGGAAGTGGTGAAGGGACTGGAATCTGACAGAGAGCGGAGCAAGCCCCAGTGTTCCCTCTTGGACCCACCCCCACATACAGCATCACTACCCAGCAACTGGGTGGCCCTGCCCTAGGGAACACCTAAAGCTCTACCCCTCACTATGTAATAGCCAAGACCAGGCCAAAAAAAAAAAAAAAAGGCTCAAACTGGAGAACAAATCAAAGCCCCAGAGACAATTCATCTAAGCAATGAAGAGATAGCCAACCTATCAGATGCACAGTTCAAAGCCCTGGTGATCAGGATGCTCACAGAATTGGTTGATTTTGGTCGCAAATTAGACGAAAAAATGAAGGCTACAATAAGTGAAATGAAGAAAAACGCACACGGAACCAATAGAGATGGGAGGAAAACTGGGACTCAAATCAATGGAGTGGACCAGAAGGAAGAAAGAAACAAACAAACAGAAAACAAGGAAGAAACAAGAATTCAAAAAAATAATGAGAGGCTTAGGAACCTCAAGGACATGTTTAAACGTCCCAACATCCGAATTATAAGGGTACCAGAAGGGGAAGAGGAAGAGCAACAAGTGAAAACTTCTTTGAACAAATAATAAAGGAGAACTTCCCCAATCTGGCAAAGGAAATAGAGTTCCAGGAAGTCCAGGAAGCTCAGAGAGTCCCAAAGAAGGTGGACCCAAGGAGGAACACACCAAGGCACATCATCATTACATTAGCCAAGATTAAAATGAAGGAGAGAATTCTAGAAGCAGCAAGGGATAAGGGGACAGTCACCTACAAAGGAGTTCCCATCAGACTGTCAGCTGATTTCTCAAAAGAGACCTTCCAGGCAAGACAGGCTGGAAAGAGGTATTCCAAATCATGAAAGTCAAGGACCTACATCCAAGATTGCTCTATCCAGCGAAACTGTCATTTAGAATGGAAGGGAAGATAAAGTGCTTCTAAGATAAGGTCAAGTTAAAGGAGTTCATTATCACCAAGTCCTTATTATATGAACTGTTAAAGGGACTTATCTAAGAAAAAAGATAAAAGATATGAACAGTAAAAAGACAGCAAACTCACAGATATTAACCACCACACCTAAAACAAAAGCCAACTAAGCAAACCACTACAACAGGAGCAGAAACACAGAAATGGAGATCACATGGAGGGTTAGCAACAGGGGAGTGGGAGGAGGAGAGAGGGGGAAAAGGTACAGAGAATAAGTAGCATAGACAGTAGTAGAAAATAGACAGGGGGAGAGCAAGAATAGTGTGGGAAATGTAGAAGCTAAAGAACTTATGACACATGGAAATGAACTAAAGGGGGGGAATGTGGGTGGGAGGGGGTGTGCAAGGTGGAGGGGAATGATGAGGCATAAAAATGGGACAATTGTAATAGCATAAAGAATAAAATATATTTAAAAAAATTTTTTGTAAAGTTTTTATAAACAGAGGTATAACTTAAGACAAATGCATCAAAGTGGACTTTGAAGCTGGAGGGAAAACTGACTGCATTGTGAGTCTGTGTTGCCTTTCCATGAGTCCTCCAGTGAAAATATTAGATTATGAAGACTTTAAATGAAAAACAGAAGATAAATGCAGGACTGTAGATTATATAACAGTATGTTTTCTAGCATTATCTATTAGGTAACACTATTAACCATTAGTAATAACTTAAGAAATTATATGGAAGTTCATTAGTTTATTCTTTCTTGTCAGGGTTTGCAAATTTCTACAGTTAAAACAGATGAAGGGAAAAGCATTAAGAAAGGTATGATAATTTTTTTGTAAAATGTTTATAATATACAAATATACATACAAAAAACACTGAGCAAAAATGTATTAGACATTTAACACTTGCTAAATTTATATCCTGGATGAATGGGTAATTGCAATATTTTTTTCTCTTATGTTTCTGTGATGTCTGAATACTCCATAATGATATGCTTCTATAAGAATAGGAAGTATTTTTTGAAATAAACGAAGCAAAGTAGTTCACAATGTTTTTAAAATCACAAAAAAAGCCCACGTCCATTAGCCTTGCTCTTCCAGTCCCCCAATCAAATCCTGATCCTAGCTAATTCCTATGGCTTAAGGAGAATATATCCCAGATTATGAACACAAGCTCTGGACATGGACTTCCTAAAATCCAACCCCAGCTCAGCCGCTTATTAGGTGGATGACTATGGGCGAAGATTTATGCTCCCGGGGACGCAATCTCATTTTATAGAATAGGAAAAAATGCAGTATGTTTTTATTTGTATAAAACCTTTATCATCAAAGTTAGGAGTTAAGGATTAATTATCATCAATACCCATTCCCGATTACACATCCTACACTTTCTCCGATATATGTGAATATCATTGTAAAAGGAAAATGCCAAGTCCCACACACGTGGAACATTGCTGTTAGTTGCCAAGGCGTCACTCCCTCTACTCCCGGTGCAGTCCCTTTTGAGAAGTTTAACTGGGGAAAGAACAATGCTATGAGATGCCAGGATGGTGCTGCCCTCCTCGAGAAAAGTTAGAGGTTCCCTTCCCTGCGTGCAATCAGAAAGCAACCCTTACCTCCATTACCCCGCCCCAAAAGGTCCGGGATTCACCAGCCTCACGCTGAGATCTGAGAGAAGAGGCAGGGTCACTGCAGCTGAAGTTCTGACCCTAACCTGGGAACTTGACAGCTCCTCCGGAGGTTAACACTAAGGAGAGATCAGCATTCACCACGTGCCAAGAACTATTTTAAGATTTCAATTTCCAAAAACAATTCTATAGGGAAAGTCCTAACATCCCCATTTCAAAGAACAGCAACGGAGGCACGGGGAAATTAACTCTCCAATGCCAGGAGATACAACAGCGCATAGAAGGATTAAGGAGGAGGACTGGGCGACCTGCGAGTCCCTGGAACTCTCAAACCAGGCGATAAACGACCCGAGCGCGTCCCTCTTGGGGATGCCAGAAGCGCCCCAAATGCATAAAAGTATTGCCGACCTCGCCCTTCGTAATTGGCGTCCGCCGCGGAGGCTTTTTTTCCCCTAGGTTGCCCGCCAGGTCATTGCGGGTCCTAAGCATAGAGGCAGAAAGTTCGGACCTGCCACGAAGACGCGGAAACGACGTACCACTCCAGGGAAATACGGCAGCAACCTCTCTCCGAGAACGGAAGTGCTTTCGAGATCACGAAGAGTCTGAACTACATTTCCCAGAATGCACTAGAACCACCTTCTTGAGAAGTGCACACGATCACACAAGGCGTTTGGACTACACTTCCCTGAATTCCGTAGGAAAAAGTTTACGTTTGGGCTCACTCAGTGGGAAAGAGTATTTTGTATATGGTCGGCTCCTTGACTACACTTCCCAAAATGTTAGAGCGGAGGTATACCCACAGTCTAAACTTCCTGGGTAGTAACGGGGATGGTTTCACCGAGAATCACTGTTAACGTTCCCCAAAGCCTCCAGCGAAAATATTACACAGACACGACTTCCTGAAGTCGTAACGCGTCCAATGACGACAGGAGTATCTGGAAAGGGAACAAGGGGAGGATATATAATCTTCGAGAAATTAACGGAGTTTGGCAGCGCAGCGCTGGGTTAAAGGGTGTGTCGCTGGGAGCGAGACTGGGCTGTGGATCTCTGAGAGGGCACGTGACCCAGCTCCTCTGCCGCCATGGCAGCCATGAGCTGCGCAGGGCTGAACGACGGGGTTAGCAAGGGCCAGCTGGGAGCAGAGAACCACCGAAGACGATTCGGTTTACTATGGCAATCACACTGAGGAGCAGAATCAATGGGAACATCTGAAAACTGGAAAAAGGAAAACAAATAGCAGGAGATTTGCCATACGGATGGGAACAAGAAACCAATGAGAATGGACAAGTATATTTCGTCGACCGTATAAATAAAACAATTACCTATATGTACCCAAGACTGGCATTTACTGTGGATGATAACCCTACAATGCCAGCCACTAGACAGAGATATGATGGTAGTGCTACAGGCATGGAAATACTCCAGGGCTAGGATTTCAAGGGCAAAGTGGTCGTAGTACTGGAGATGATTTAGGAATAGGTTTTGAAAGCTCCAAGTCTTTTGCCCTGCATGGTGCTCACGTGACCGTGGTCTGTAGGAATATGACAAGAGCCAATGAAGCCATGTTCAAGCAATGACCCTGGACCTCCTCTGCTCAGAGTTCAAAGCCAAGAATGTGCCTCTGCATGTGCTTGTAACACAGGCTTTTGCTCTACCCTGGAGCCTCACAAAATATGGCCTGGAGACCACCTACCAGGCGAATCACCTGGGGCACTTCTACCTTGTCCAGCTCCTTCAGGATGTCTCATGCTGCTCAGCCCCAGCTGGGGTCATGGTGGTCTCCTCAGAGTCCTATAGTTTTACGAATACTAATTTTTCCTTAGGAAAACTAGAATTTAGCCACTTCTCTCCATCTAAAAATGATTGCTGGGGCATGCTGGCTTACAATCCATCCAAACTCTATGATATTCTCTTCTCCAATGAACTCCATTGCATCACTCTGCATGGGGACACATTGAAGGCAGTACATCCAGGAAACTTAACGGACTCCTCCCTGCATCGCAATTGGTGGCTTGTATACTCTGCTGTTTACCTTGGTCAGGCCTTTCACCAAGTAAATGGAACAAGGAGCTACCAACACTGTCTACTGTGCTGCTGCTCCCAAACTCGAGGGTCTGGGAGGGATGTATTTCAACATCTGTTGCAGCTGCCTGCCCTCCCCAGAAGCTTAGAATGAAGAGAGCTGGGGACCTGTGGGCACTCAGTGAGGGGCTGATCTAAGAAAGATTTGGCACCCAGTTCAGCTAAGTGGGAGCTCAGTAAAGACTGGCACACACACCCAACCTATGTGTGCACATGTCACTGCCAATGCTGAACACCTTCCAATTTATCATCCAGGGGCCTGTATCCTGCTGACACAGTTCCACCAGAGTAAAGAAAATAAAATAGTCACAAAGGTGACAAAATGTTAAGTACCAATAGGAACCAGGGGGATTCCAGGGATCAAGGGACATTCTGTGGCTGGCTTAGGCTTGGATCCCTTTGCTTTCCTGGTGGTGGCCTGTTTGAAAGTGAATGCTCAGTTGGTATGTGAGTTCCTCCTCTCATCGCAGAAGCACAAGCAATTCTCTTTGATTAGAATAGTCTGGTGCCCATCCCACCCAGCCACCACCATAGCCACAGCCCACCATGGCCACACTGCAGCCAGGAGCTTTCTCCTGTTTGGGTAAGAAAAAACCAGTGTTTACTCTTCTTTGCTTCATCATCCAGGAGATAGTTTCATTTGTCCAGAGCAAATCTCAGTGGACTTGGTAACTACTGAAAAGAGAACTCCGAATCTTGTTACAGCCAGCCAAGATGGAGGTGACGCTGAGAAATGAGTGGGACAGAGCTAGTGGATTACAAAAGTACTGGCCCTAATACTTCCTTGACAAATTGTATAAAAAATTCTTTAAAAATTTTTAAAATTGATTTTAGAGGAGTGGAAGGGAGAGAAAAGCATCAGTTTGTTGTTCCACTTATTTATGCATTTATAGGTTGATTCTTGTATGTCCTGTGACTGGGGATTGAACTCAAAACCTTGGCATATCAGGACAAGGCTCTAACCAACTGAGCTGCCAGGCCAGAGCTACACAAAAAGTTCTTCAGAGATTATAACAAACAAATTGTGCAAAGTGTTCCTCCAATTCCTCGACAGGCAGGAAAGGAAGCATTGTGTCTGTAAGAATTTACAGGGTAGTTTCCAGGTAGGGAATTCCTTTTATTCTTTATACAGTTTCAAGAAGCAACACCATCATGGAAGTTTACAGCTTCTCAGAGCTCCTGCTTTAGCATTCTGCTTAAAATTCCTATTATTCCCTCACCCTATGCTAATAAAAAGAACATGCTTTTTATTAAAACAATTAATGGAGAATGACTGTCTAGAGGACACCAGATGATTGAAAGGATAACGTTCAGTATAATGTGACAATATGAGGCTAAAACAGGGTTTAAGAATGAGCAAGGGAGAATGATTTGGGAGGTAGAATGATATGATAAAGAGCAACGAAGGTACCAGCACCAACTGTGGACCCTATGGCACCACTAGTTTGGCAGGAAGGACAACTTGATAAGGCCAAAGTGGAAACTTGTCCTCATGGAAAAGTGCTGCCCTCATTTTAACTTTTCATTCATTATAATCATCCCTATTTTGGAGATAAAAAACATCACATTTCAGAGAAGAAATTTTCCCACTATCTCAAACCAAGCATAATAGCTGAAGAGCTCAGCACTGGAGTCATTTTGACTCTCAAAGCCTATGATTTAATGCCAAAGCACTGATGACAATTCTATAGGCGAGGGAGCATGTTTTAGCATTGAGTTTTTTAACTTTATATTTCTAGTTAAAAAATCTTTCTGATGGTTACCACTTTTAAAACACATTACTGGAAACTAATTAAAATTAAAGGAAATTATAAGAAAAAAATGCACTTAGAATCCTTCTTCTTGAAGATTTTTCTTCCCATAAACATACAACAAAATGAAGTCTCATGTTCTGTATTTTTCTTTCTTTTTTAAAGGTTTTATTTATTTTTATAGAGAAGGGAAGGGAGGGTGAGAGGAAGAGAAACAGCAATGTGTGGTTGCCTCTCCTGGGCCCCATACTGGGGACCTGGCAGGCAACCCAGGCCTGTGCCCTGACTGGGAATCAAACTGGCAACACTTTGGTTCACATGCCAGCACTCAATCCACTGAGCCACACCAGCCGGGGCTGCATTTTCTAAACTCAATAAAAGCCAGACAGTTTCTAGTATCCATCAGTGAAAATCTGACTCCTTCCACATGACTGCTGTATAATGTTGCACTGAATGGGTTGAGAACTAAAAACAAAACCACCCCTAACATCTGGAAGTTGGCATGGCACTCACAGCTAGGCCATGTTATCCTTCTTTAGGACATAAAGGAATCACAGCATACTATCTTCAAATGAGGTTTCTCTGAGACTATGGCAAAGTGAGGTAAAACATGGCCTTTTTCATAATTTTGTTTAGACAGACAAAAACAAGGTCACCAAGCTACCCACACAATGCCAGATGCCCTCCCCGTCCCCACTTGGCTAAATGACTGTTATTTCTTTACCACTTAGAGCTTTATCCTTCTCTAATTTGCTCTCAAAGGTTAAATTTATTACAACACTCAATATTAGAATTTCTCCTTTTTTCAGACACCATCCAATCTAGAGTACTCCCTCAGGCCTTACCCTGAACCGGAAAGTAAGAGTCCAATTACTGCAAAAAGTCTATTTCTCCTTCTAGTACACAGCCACATTAGTACATAGCCCTATGCCCCTTGGGGGAAAAGATTAACAGCACACATATTTGCAGAATGGCAGGTTCCACCCTCAAGAGGACTTTGTCTCCCCTTCATCCAAGGGATTCTGGGTTTGTAAATTGGCCACATTTTATAATTGATTTAGGGTCTGGGACTGTTTTTGGTATTTCAAATTAGACATATGTTCATTTGTCCTAGAACTTTGTCACCTAAAAAATCAGAAAATGATTTAGTAGACTTGCCATCTATTTACTTACTAGGGATGCCAAGATCAACAGGAAAGGTCAAGAAGCCAATGCATGACTTGAAGCTTTCAGGTTGAGCTTGAATTTGAGTCCATGAGCACATCTTTCTCATTCCCACTTTCTCCAGCAGTTAGAAGCAACCAGAAAATCCCATTATCCTCCTTAGTTTGAGCAGTATGTTCTAAAGTAGTATCTCATGGTCATCCAGTACCTTGCCTTCAGCAGTTACTTCACTAAGAATAGCAAATGTGGTATTTTGTGTATTTTTGTCATACCAATGACTACCAATGCTCTATTTTCTGTGGGAAACAAAATCATTAGTGCCTTTAAATATGATTAGGGAACCAATTCCAGAATACACATTCAGAAAACTCACCCTTAACATTGTTCCTCGAGAACCACTCTCAGAACAAAAATCGTTGTTGGTAAGGGTTCAAAGGAACAGAATAATCAGGAGAGAACAGAGATTTATTGCAAGAAACTGCCTTACAAGGTTGTGGGGCTGGCTTGGCAAGTGAAAATCCCTAGGACACGCCATTAGAAGGGCCAAAATGGAAACATGGAACAGTATTATCTTTCAGGGAAGTTTCATTTCTGCTCTTAAGGACTTTCCACTGATTGAATAAGGCCAACTGAGATTATATATTACCTTTCTCAGTCAAAGGATTAAGAACTTTAATCACCTCTACAAAACCTTCACAATACCTAGGTTTGTGTATAATCAAATACTAAGAACTGGAGTCTAGGCAAGTTGCCACATTAAATTGACTATCCCACTGATCTTCATCAGTAAGAAACTGGTTAAGGAAATACTATGCAGGCATTAGACATGAGGTTGTAGGTCAATTTATGAAATGACCTTCAACTGTTTCAATGAGTGAAACACTATAATTAGAAAATAGTATGGCCCTGGCTGGTGTAGCTCAGTGATTGAGCACGGGCCTGCAAACCAAAGGGTCACTAGTTCCATTCCCAGTCAGGGCACATGCCTGGGTTGTGGGCCAGGTCCCCAGTTGGGGGTACGTGAGAGGCAACCACACATTGATTTCTCGCTCTCCTTCCCTTCCCCTCTAAAAATCTTATATATTTAAAAAATAGTATGAATCATGTTCCTAGTTTGTAAAATTCTGTGACTATTACATATATGCATATACTGAAGCATGTACACCAAAATATTAATAGCAAGAGTTACTACTTTCCACACTCTCCATTGGACTTTCCTGTATTGATATGATTTATTTTCAATGAAAATAATTTTTAAAACCTCTCCAAGAATATCTGTATTAAGATATGCATGTAACAAAATATATCAAGTCTGTAGATGAAGCGAGATGTTTTGAGAATCACTTTAAAATTAACATCAAAGAAACAGGATATGTTAGACTCAAATCTTTAAATGAATAACCTATCAATATGGTTAGACTTTAATGACTTGGGAAGCCTCTCTACTTTTTCAGATAGGATGATGTTCTCTAACAGTCCCCATTAACTGTAGTTATGTTCAAAGTCAAAGATAGGGAAACCCCCAGGTGCACCCCCCCCCCAAAAAAAGGAAGCAAAGCCCATGGTGAAAAGTGGGAACTTGAACTCAATGGTCCCACAAAGGCTCAGGAAATAGAGCTAGGAATTAACTATTGAATGTGGTTGCGAGTCTAGCCCTCATGCACTCTGGGCTACATGAACATGAACCAGCTAGTCCCAGGTGTTATCCTGTGACCACCTTGAGGAATCCTACCTATAAACTGTTCAGTTTTAGAAGTGCTTTTTGTTTAATCTGGTGAGGCTTGTTAGAAATAATTACCTTGGAGATAACTTACTTACTCTGGTATCTGATGAATTAAAAAAAAAATAAAATAAAAGACCACAGGCCCTAGATTTCATACCGCGTGCAGGAACGTCAGTAAAGCAATGCTGACTGTGATCCTTAGAAAGGCCTGCAGGTTGGACTTTGGCTGGTGACAGGAAACGGATTTTGAGTTTCCACCACTCCATAATTGTTAAGAGCTGTGCACTGTGCAATGTCTATTCTTCACACTCACTTTCCTTACTGAAGCCTGGGATTTTGGCAAATGCTGACCAGATGGTGCTTACGTGACCAGTCCCCAATAAGTACTGGTCTCCAAGTACTTACAGGGCCTACAATGAGGCCGTATTGTAGACATTTCACACGTGGCCAAAATTCAGTGCTGGAGGAACTGAGTCCCATGTAATAGCTTGAAGAGAGGACTCTTGGAAGCTTACACCTAATTTCCTCCAGATATCTTCAATATGCCTTTTCCCTTCACTGATTTTGCTTCATATCCTTTCACTAAGGCCAACTATGGTCCTAAGGCCAACTAACTACATTGAGTCATGAGAGGAAACCAGAGAACCTGAAGGTAACCTTAGGGATTCCCAAACCACTATGCAAATTGAGATAGCATGGATCTTAGTAAGTACATAAAATTCTGTGAAGGTATAGTCCAGAAAATTACAAAAATAACTTTACCTCTACTAGATACTTTGCTAAGTAAAGTCTTTTAGCCTAATACACTTAAAATATCACGATGGTGTAAGAAATGGCATCTAAAGCTGCTCTTTCTCCTTGGAGGCTCCACTATCATGCTGTTTCCTAACCACGCACACTTTTTCTTCCAAGAATCTTTTAACTGCCATAACGTGTATCCCCACTTTATTTCTATCTCCAGTATTTGCCTGCTCCTTGGCTTATGCCTAAAGATGTATCACACGCATTTAACTGCAAAGATAGTTGATCATACTCATTAATTTATCTGTGTATTCAAATAACCATAACAATTTTTGAGTACTGTCTGAATCCTATTCCTTAATTTTGATCTTATATGTTGTATGATAATGTAGTACAATTATTAGGAATCCTTACCTGTAAAGGACTCATATTAGTCGCTTTTCAAATTCCATTGTACACAATTTACCAGTTTGATCAAATTGATGCTCACTGAGAAATTTAAACACATAATTAATGAAATTATAAAATGTAAATACCACCAAATATTCTGACAGAGATCATTACTAAGAGTGTCCCTTTCCACATATATACATACACCACACACATGCAGATTTATGAATTTAATTTTACAAAGGCCACAGTCTGATTTCACAAAGTCCATATTATGTTCTTGTTATTACATGTCCTTGCCATCACTTTAATTCCCCATGTTATTATGGAAATATATAATTTAAATTCCTGTTGATGAACAGTTGTTATTTCTTTTCTAAAAGTTGTACAGCATTATTGATGTGGTATTTACTTTTCCATAATTTTAAATTCTTATACTATGATTTCCAAATCAGAGTCATGCCTTATACAATCTGTTATATGATTTTCTAAAGATGTTTTTATAAAAAAAAAAAAAAAAGCATGTAAAAGTTATTCCTCCACCACTATTAAATACGTTTGAAATTACCAAGTCCCAACAAGTTCTGGTATTTACTTTATAGGAATAAGGGAAGAATATAGGAAGCTGAGAAACTAAATGTCCTTCAAATTTGCCAAAGCCTCTAGCAAAGAAGTTTGACATAAAATATGACAGTTAAAAAGCAGTCATATAAAATCCTGTATGGAAATACAGAAATTTAAAATTCAATCAATTCAAGATTAAGAAAACTTTTGTCACTAGTACTAAATCTGACACTTTGAATGGGTTACTTTGCACACTTGCCTTAACACTGCTGAAAAATTTATATTGTGGTATGTGCAGTAGACAGTTAAAACTAACTGCACTGTGAGGAAAATCAAAAGTGAGATACATGAATTTATACTATATATACCAATGAAACACCAGAGAGAGATCCATGTATCACCCCTCCTCCCCCCCCCCCAAAAAAAAGAGAGAACCCAACCTCAGAGCAGAACTAGAGTATAGGGCAGGAGCCAACTGCAAGGATACCACCAAAATAATGCAGTGGGATATAGTACCCAGTGTACTTCTGCATTTCAACTCGTTTCTCTGAAATGTTTATTTTTGCAGCCTTCCTCTTCCACGTAAGCTTTATATAGTATATAATTTCTCCTTTTGATTTCACAAACATGTACTGAGTACATGTGCTAATCAATGTTAAGGTTGTGTAGGTTCTGCAGCTAACAAGCTCCCTGTCCTCATGCCTTTATTGTACCACTTGTGTGGTTTCAGAATCACTGGGATGTTGAGCTATGGTTGAAACATTCACTTTAATTAAACAAATTATTTCTCTCCCTCTGAGAATGGATGAAATTTGTCATTAATATGGCTTCTGTAATGAATTTTAAAATATGAACTTGACCTGAAGTGCTTACCACATATCTCACACTTGTAAGGTTTCTCCCTTGTGTGAACTCTCTGGTGAGACTGTACATGTGCAAACTGACTGAAGAGCTTACCACACACGTCACATTTATATGGTTTCTCTCCAGTATGGACTCTCTGATGAAGTTTAAGATGTGAGGCCCTACTTAAGTGCTTTCCACACACCCAACACATATACGGTTTCTCTCCTGTGTGGATGCTCTGGTGCACAACAAGATCCAAGCTTGTCTTGTAGCCTTTCCCGCATGTCTCACACTTGTACGGCTTTTCTCTGGTGTGGACCTTTTGATGAGCTTGCAGGTATGATTTCCGACCAAATCTCTTCCCACACTCTTCACATTTAAATGGTTTTTCTCCACTGTGGACTCGCTGATGGGCCAAAAGATGCGAAGCCCACCTGTAGCTCTTCCCACATTCCTTACAATCATAGGGTTTCTCTCCTGTGTGGATCCTCTGATGGTAATAAAGATCTGCCTTAGAATAGAAGCTCTTTCCACACTCTTCACATTTGTATAGTTTCTGTCCCATGTGGATGCTCCTATGGATATGAAGATGTGAATTCCAACCGAAGCACTTCCCGCATTCCTCACATTTGTACGGTTTCTCCCCCGTGTGGACCACACAATGACTATTAAGTGCTGATCTACGACGGAAGTTCTTCCCACATATATCACATTTGAATGGTTTCTCTCCAGTGTGGACTCTCTGATGGTTGTGAAGATGGTGAGCATGAATGAAGGCCCTCCCACATTCCTCACACTTATAAGGTTTCTCTCCCGAGTGTAATTTGCAGTGATCAATAAGTGTTGCTCTGCGACTGAAGCCTTTCCCACACTGTTCACATTTAAATGGTTTCTCTATGGTGTGGACTTTCTGATGAGTTTGCAGGCGTGAGCTATGACTGAATTCCTTACCACACTTACCACACTTGTAGCACTTCTCTCCCAAGTGAACTCTCTGATGAATATGGAGTGCCGAGCTATGAAAGAAGCTTTTTCCACACTCACCACATGTATGAGACTTTGCTCCTGACCGTCGATGAAGATTAAAGTTGGGGATATCACCAAAGAATATTTTACACTCATTTTCCTGGTAAGTTTTCTGGCCTGTGTGAGTTATAGACAGTCCCGCCCCAAGTTGGCTGGTTGAATCAAGCTGGTTGGGGAACTGAGAACTCTTTATCATGAAGTCTTGCCTTCTGATTATGTCATTTGCAATTTTTTGCCAGATATACAAGCATGAAAGCTCTTCATGTGGTTCTGCTTCTGGAACAGTCTCCATCTCATATTGGATCTTGCCTCCTACAGGGAGAGAAAATGCAAAGTTGTGGACAAGTAAAGACTCTGTTCAGTGTCTTCAAGATTTCACAGTTAGGAAACAGCATGAGACTTCAATAAATCCAGGGGGTATTCACTTTGTCCTTTGGGTATGAATCATGGACTCTGGTTTACATGCCTACAGAAACCAAGAGGTAGTCTAGTAGGCTCTTATTCATTAAGCATCAATAAATCCAAGTTAGAACCACACCAAGTCTCCCATGCGGGGCACAAGTTATTCTCTTTTGTTTACATAAGGTACAAGTTAGAAATCAAAGACTTCATAACAAAATATAGTAATATGATATATAATGTCAATCCATTGATATTTCTACTGAATTTTATAATGAGTGTAAACTCTTGGATAGTATATTATGCAGCAAATAAATTACATATACAATGGTGCTGACCAGGTAGCTCAGTTGGTTGAAGTGCCGCTCCATATACCAAAAGGTTGCGGGTTTGATTCCCAGTTAGGGTGTGTATGAGAGGCAACTAATCAATGTTTTTCTCTCACATCAATGTTTCTCTTTCTCCCTTCCTCTCTAAAATCAATAAATATATCCTTGGGTGAGGCTTTTAAAAAATTATACACACACCCTGGCTGGTGTGGCTCAGTGGTTGAGTGCTGGCCTGTGAATCAAAGGGTGGCCAGTTCAATTCCCAGTCAGGGCACATGCCTGGGTTGCAGGCCAGGTCCCCAGTAGGGGGCACACAAGAAGCCAACTGCACCCTGATGGTTTTCTCCCTTTGCCTCTCTAAAAAAAGAAATAAAATATTTTTTAAAAATTATACACACAATGAAGTATGAATCAACACAAACTTTAAGGAAAAGCAATAACATAATCAATTCTTTGTATATTTGGGTTTGTCACATATCATTATGTGGTAAAAAAATCAATCTTACAAAAAAAAAAAAAAAAAAAAAAAAGGATCTGGTCTTTGCCCTCGACATCTGAGAGATAAGCTCCAAACATGTGAAATGTCATGCCTGAAGAGTGCCTGAGCATCTTGGTAATAATGGCTGGTCTAACAGTATGATTTAGAAATGAAGCTGACCATACCTGAAAGACCAAAATGTAACCGTGGAGAGAGTTTTCGGTTAACCCAGTGGTGTGAACCAGGAGACTGAAAATAACCATACGAACTATTCAACATACACTGGCAATGTGATGGAACTGCAATAATTACTCTGCACACTGAGGCTGAGTGGGCTTCCCTGACTGGCAATACCCTATAATTTCACACCTGTATGTTGGAAAATAACACAGAAACACACAGAAACCTTGACTCCATTCAGAGAGGACAATGGAAACTCTGCATCTGGCTCTTCCCTAGGCTCCCTGTCACGTGCTTTTTCTCTTACTTACTTGTAAGGCATATCCTTCTGTGCAACGAGCACTAACCAGCATTCAGTGAGTTCTATTAGGCCTTCTTGGAGATACTTTCAATCTGAAGGTAGTTTTAGGAACCCCTCCAAACTTGTAGATGTTGCCAAGTGCAGGAGTGTAAGTTGTCCCTCTGTATTTTGTAGTTGGCTAGACACTTTACAATCTTATATATCAAAAACCTACAGTTGTTTGTATTTATACAAAGTATTCCTACAAATTCTACACAATATACATAGTTTATCTTATTTTTCTGTGTTGATACACGTAGTAACAACCAAGATATCTTCGTTAAGATATCTGACAAAAAAAAAAACTGCAGTTTTGCTATGAAGCCAAATCTGTATCCCACAGGAATAGACAAAGGGAGATGCTATAGATGAGAAAGTTAAAGGGTGAAAAGACCACATGAGGGCCCATGTAATGGCTTCTTCTGAGGTATCTGGACTATCTCTTTCAAAACAAAGTGTGGAAAAACTGAATGGAGAGAAATTGGGCTTTCACGTCAGTTTTTCAGATAAAAAACTATAGCCTTTTACTTAGCTGTAAAATGAATTTAAAATCATGCAATAAACATTTGGAAAAAAGAATCAGAATAGAAACTCATCAGAGCATCATCACCAGAGGAACGAGACCACTGCACGAATTGTCTACACACGTTTAGTATTTCCTTGGTTACACTGAAAGATGCATTTCTCAGAATGGCTAGTTGTATAAAAAGTTTGAAAACATGATTCAGGAACTTAGTGAGTCCTTAATTAAACAAACCATTCAAGTGGAAAGATAAGTTCCAAGAATGGAACCTTAGAAAAATACTACTAGGTGAGCGTGTACCTCTTAACAGGTACTACAGTTTAAGGTTCAATTTAATAAATGGTCACTTTAAAATAGTTTTAGGGGGAGGACACAGAAGTCTTTCTGAGGATGCGACAATTTTGAGTGGGCAGTTTTTTGATACCTTCCAGGTTATATTGTTCATCAGTTGAAAATGAAACAATATGTCTCTATAAAAATGAAGGAAAATCATGTGAAATCATTATTCCGTAGATTTATTTAAAAGCTGTATTTGTAAAAAATAAACTGTGGAAATATACACATTTTTAACCAAAACTGATCAGGAACAGACAACATCCAGATGTGTGACCACTGTGACTTTCATCATCATTCTTCCCCTTCTAGCACATGGAAGAGAAAACTTGCGACAGTGAAGTGGATGTCAACTTTGTAAGAAGTAAATGGCAGCAGATGGACAAGTGATGCAGAGGAAATGCAGCCTGCAAGCTGATTATTGTCTCAGAGCTCTGGATACAGAGTTTTTTCCATTTGTGGGAAACTGTCTAGAAGACACCAGAATCCTCATTAAAGAATGTACTTCTCCCTAGAAATGAGTATGGCTCCACAGAAGGCTCTGGAAAAGCCACAGGGAAAGTATGATTCTCAGTGTGGTCACAGCTATAACGCTTAGAAGATTCCCTGGGATATGGGTCAAGTGCACACACACAAACACACAATCATGTTAAATCTAGGTAAGTAGAAACTGGACAGGCAGTCATTTGGAGATGAAAAATGTTTTCAGCATCTTTAATTTGCTCTGTTGTATTTATCACTTATTAGCTATCTCCACAAGACATGAAGTGACTTGGGTGACAAGAAAAGGAAACATGAGGGCCTATGCAATAGTTTCTTATGTGGGTTCTGGACTGCCTGTTTAAAAACAGTGTGGAAAATCTTTGGATGTAAATAAATTGGTCTTTCATATCAGTTTTTTAAGTTGGAAACCATAACTCTTCATTGAGCAATGAAATAAAAGCTTGTAATAAGCATTTAAGAAAACAAATAGAATAGAAACTATCAAAATGTTCCCACCAGCCCTGGCCAGTATGGTTCAGTTCATTGTAGTGCCATCCCATAAACTGAAAGTTTGCAGGCTCGATTCCTGGTCAGTACATGCTTAAGGCTGTGGGTTCAGTCCCTTGTCAGAGCATGTATGAAAAGCAACCCATTGATGTTTCTTTCTCTCTCCCCACCCTCTAAAGTCAAAAAGCATGTCCTTTGGTGAAGATTTAAAAAAAAAAGTCAATACCAGCAGGAAAGACAATGAGAACAGTAAGGCCCATCTATCCAATAACTAATTCATTAAGTCAGTAAATATTTACAGATATCTGCCATGTTCCAGGACTATTCTAGGCACTGAGTATATAGCAACTAACAAAACAATTAAAATTCACCTCCTGCCCTGGCTGATGTGGCTCAGTGAACTGAGCACCAGCCTGTGAACTGTAAGGTAGCTGATTAGATTCCCGGTCAGGGCACATGTCTGGGACGGGTTGCAGGCCACGCCCTCAGTTGGGAGGTGTATGACAGGCAACCAATCCATGTATCTCTCCCTCTCTTTCTCTCTCCCTTCCAGTCTCTGTAAAAATAAAGAACTTTCTTTATTAAAATAAAATTGTAAAAAAATTCTCCTCCTGCAGATCATATACCACTGGGGAGAGAGAAGTGATAAACAAAAATATGAGACACAGTATCAGGCAAGTAAAGATATGATTGTACTTTAAGTAGGTGGTCAAAAGGCCTGTGTCATGATATTGAAACTAAGCAGGCAATGAAAGAAGAAGGACCTATAGAATTTTATGTGAAAGAGTATTCTAGGCAGAAAGTAGTAGTAAAGGACCTTGAGGGGAGTGCTTCTGTAGAATACTTAATAATAGCTCTGGAGAGATGTCCACATCCAGTCCCCAGAACCTATGAATATATTATTATACAGCAAATAGGAACTGAGTTGCAGATGCCAATTAAGGTTGCTAATCAGCTGACCATAAAAATGGGAAGAGCATCCAGGATAATGTGAGAGGGACCAATGTAATCAGAAGTGTCCAGGAAGGTAGAAGACAGAGTCAGAAGAGTGGCAAAGGAAGAGCACAGAAGAATGGTCAGAAGTGCAATGCTGATGGCTTTGAAGATGGAGGAAGGAGAACAAGAGCCAAGGAATAGGGCAGGCCCTAGATACTGGGAACCCAAGGGGCAGGTTTTCCCAACTAGAAATGTTCTCCTAGATATGGTCTTCATGTAGCAGCCAAAATGATTTTTTGGAAATGTAGATCACACTGCCATTTCTCTGTTCAAAATCTTTGGCACCTACAGACAGCTTGACTTTAGCTCAGTGAGATGTCAGACTTCACACCTAAACAACTAAAATATAGGGGAGGGCTGGGGAAGGGGTTGGCTGGGATGGGAGTAAAAGACAGAAAACAATTTTAAAAAATCCTTGGTAATAATAAAAAACATAAAAATATATATAAAAATAATTAAAAAATAACTAAAATATAATCAAATTTTGTTGTTAGCTCTACTATGTTTACAGTAATTTGTTACAGCAGCAATAGGCAATATAGCATCCTTGACAGGTCTGAGGAATATCATAGAGGACAATGTGAGTGGGACAAATGGAGCAAGAGAGAGGGGACAGCACAGCATGTGTATTCAGAGAGGGAATGGGGACACAGAGCAGGCCACAGGGGACTCCAGACTCCAAAAGCCACTTTAAGTGGCTTCAAAAAAACAAAAAGCTATAAAGATTTTGAACAGAAAAATGGCAATGTAACTTACGTTTCCAAAGGATCACTTTGGCACTATGTGAAGAACACATCTAGGATGGTTACCAGCACCAAGGTCATGGTAACAATTCAGGAGACATCTAGGGATTTTGAACGAGGCAATGGAAATCAGCATGGAAAGAGAGAAGTGCAACAGATGCAAGAGTTGCCTGCAGGACTCAGAGCTGTTTTGTTCTCACCTGAATTCCCTGTTCTCTGGGTTGCCATTGTTTTTTTTTTCCCCCAAAGATTTTATTTATTTACTTTTAGAGAGGGAGAGGGACAGGGAGGAAGAAAGAGAAGGAGAGAAACAGCAATGCGTGAGGGACACATAGATAGGTTGCCTCTCACAGGCCCTATACTGGGGACCTGGCTGGCATGTGCCTGACCGGGAATCTAACCAGCAACCTTTCAGTTCAAAGGCCGGCGCTCAATCCACTGAGCCACACCAGCCAGGGTTGGGTTGCCAACTTCATCATCCAAAACTCTTCACTTACTAAGTGGACCATGTCTTGTTTTAATGGTTGATGCCCTGTGAACATCAAAGTCACACCTTTAAAACCAAAACATTCTAAGTAAACTTTCCTGGTAGATTAGGTCCCCACTGCATACTCTTCTAGTAATCAGAAACAGTTTTTTGAACCTTTTTGTTTTATAACCGATTTGAAGAAATGCCATTTGTCAAAACCCATGCATATATGTAGAGTTAGGAAGTTCTTCCTCCTCGAACTTTTTGGAAGCATATGAGAAGGATCAAAGTTATCTAACTTATTTCCTTAAAAATTGAGAGTAGGACTCAATAGGTTTTATAACACATGATAGGGTCACGAACTGGTAAGGTAGAGCAGTATACTGTGCACTTACAGTTCCTTAATGAAACACAAACTTGCCTATTGATAAAAACCAAAATAATTCCCTCTCTGTGTCCCCCACATACAGGGTGGGGAAAAAGTAGGTTTACCACTGAGTACACAAAACACATTTTATTGTGGTATTATTATTTATTAATTGTATTATTTTCCATACAAACTGTAAACCTACTTTTGCCATACCCTGTATTAGAAAAGTCAGACCCCCAAATCTAGGGAACCATTTCAAAGGCCCCAAAGCCTTGAACACCCAAGGATACAAAGCCACTCCTGGAAGCTGACATTCAGTTACAGAGGGCACCTGTCCTCACCCACTGAG
Source organism: Anoura caudifer (assembly GCA_004027475.1). Taxonomy (NCBI): domain Eukaryota; kingdom Metazoa; phylum Chordata; class Mammalia; order Chiroptera; family Phyllostomidae; genus Anoura; species Anoura caudifer. The sequence continues at coordinate 72,846 of PVKU01005801.1, forward strand.
ATCAGGTTCCGGAAGTTCTCCAGCATCACATCTCGGTATAGCGTCCTCTGGGACGGGTCCAGCAGCTCCAGTTCCTCCACAGTGAAGACCACAGCCACGTCCTTGAAGGTCACGGTCTCCTACAACACCAAGCACAGGCCACCTCAACCTCACAACCAATCTCCACTGTAGCAGGAACAGCGTTGAGCAGATATTCTCTTCTTATCTGTCCTTTCAAACATCATGGCTAATATTCCTTGACCCTTGCTTGGTTTCCTGTGTGAACCCAGGCAGGTTTCTCATATTTTACCTATTTAAATGGAATATGAAATCAAGAACCTCCTTATCTAGCAGCTCTAAGGAATAAATACGCAGGCAGAACTGCCTGGCCTATCCAGCAAGACTGGACTTTTTTTTTTAAATGTTGGAGAGAGGGGAAGGGAGGAAGAGAGGGAGAGAAACATCGACTGGTTGCCTTCTGCAAGTGTCTGGACCTGGGATGGAGCACAGAGCCCACAAACACATATGTGCCCTGACTAGGAATTGAACCAGTGACATTTTGGTTTGCGGGAGCCACATTGGCCAGGGCTAAGACTGGACATATTTTTAAAATATTTTATTTATTTATTTTTAGAGAGAGGGGAAAGGAGGGAGAGAAGGAGAGAAACATTGATCAGTTGTCTCTCGCACATGCCCAACTGGGGACCAAACTTGTAACCAGGCAAGTGCCCTAAATGAACTGGCAACCTTTCACTTGGTAGAACAATGATCAACCAACTGAGCCACACCAGTCAGGGCAAGACTGGACATTTTAAATTAACATTATATCTTAGTTTATAACTGGAAGCAACCAAGAAGTCCTTCAGGTGGCAAATGGATAAAATGTGACACATCCAGGCCATAGTATAATTTAGTACTAAAAGAAACGAGCTATCACCTTGGCTGGTGTGGCTCAGTGGATTGTGCACAGGCCTGCAAACCAAAGGGTCGCCAGTTCGATTCCCAGTCAGGGCACATGCCTGGGTTGTGAGCTAGGTACCCAGTAGGGGGTGCACAAGAGGCAACCACACATTGATGTTACTCTCCTTCTCTTTCTCCCTCCTCCCCCTCTCTCTAAAAACAAACAAATAAATAAATCTTTAAAAAAGAAATGAGCTATCAAGCTATAAAAAGACATGGAGGCAATGTTAATGCATATCACTAAGTAAAAGAAGGTAGTCTGAAGGCTGTATGACTCCAACTATATGACATTCCGGGAAACAGTAAAATTAGGGAGACTGTAAAAAGATCAGTGTTTCCCAGGGTTGTGGGAAGGGAATAATAAAGAGGTGGAGCATATAGGATTTTCTGAACAGTGAACCTACACGTGTATAACAGTGTAATGGCAGGGACATGTCATTATAGATTTGTTTAAACCTGTAGAATGTACACACAGTGAACCCTAATGTACAGTATCGACTCTAGGTGACACTGTGTCAATGCAGGTTCATCGATTCTAAAACAGTACCAATCTGGTGTGTGTGTGGGGGGTGAGTATGTGTTAGGAACGGGGGAGACCCTGACTGGTGTGGCTCAGTGGGTTGAGCGTTGTCCCAAAAAGCAAAAGGTCGCTGGTTCAACTCCCAGTCAGGGCACATGCCTGGGTTGTGGGTTTGGTCCCCGGTTGGGGTGTGTATGAGAGGCACTAATGGGTGTTTCTCATATCGATGTTTCTTTCCCTCTTCCTCCCTCCCTTTTCCTCTCTCTAAAAATAAATAAAATCTCAGTTTTATTTATTTATTTTTAGAGAGAGGGGAAGGGAGGGAGAAAGGGAGAGACAGAAACATCAGTGTATGGTTGCCTCTCAAGTGGCCCCCACTGGGGACCTGGCTGGCAACCCAGACATGTGCCCTGACTGGGAATTGAACTAGCGACCCTTTGGTTCACAGCTCGTGCTCAATCCAGAGCTACACCAGCCAGGGCAATAAATAAAATCTTCTAAAAAATATTTTTAAAATAAGAATGGGGGAGGCTGTGCATGTGTGAGGGCGGCGGTATATGGGAAATCTGTGTACTTTTTATTGGATTTTACTTTGAATACAAAACTGCCCTAAAAAAACAGTCTATTATTAAAAGACACACACAGAGTTATATATTACTTTTGAAAAATAATTAATACATGAAGGCATAAAAGATCAGTAAGTAGAAGACATTAAGTTATTTTAATAGAAATAAATGTTAGAACATTAAATGAAAATCCACTATTTAAAATGAGATGTGATCATGAATATTAATAAAGCTATGTATGCACATGAGGAAAAGACTATGAGAAAATATTAGTTAATGTGCCAGCAGTGATGTAATAAAGTTTGGAGAAATGGCCCTGACTGGTGTGGCTCAGTGGACTGAGTGCCGGCCTGTGAACCAAAGGGTCACTGGTTTGATTCTCAGCCAGCGCACATGCCTGAGCTACGGGCCAGGTCCCCTAGTTGGTGGTGAGAGAGAGGTAGCCACACATGGATGTCTCTCTCCTGCTCTTTCTGCTTCCCTTGCCCTGTCTAAAAATAAATAAATAAAATATATTTTTTAAAAAGTTGGAGAACTGGTCATTTCTATTACTTTGTCCACACTTATTTTTGAAATAAAATGAATAATGACAAAATAAAACAAACACTAAAAACACGTGCAAAGCAAACAGATCTTTAAATTAAATGCCTGGTGTTCTCCTTGAGTCATTTCAAGAAAAAAAAAATACATGGGACCTTCTGAGTAGTGAGACAGAATTTTAACAGTGAGAAAGGTGAGTCATATGTACCTTAAAGGTGGTCATTTTTTTTCTTATTACTTCTGCAAATGTACAGATTCCTGAGATATGGAGAGTCCTGGTAGGCAGAACTGTGCCTGGTAGTGTCTGGAAAGATAGAAAAAGAACATGAAAAGGTGATCAAGAATGTTGCTCACCTCCATGAACGCTTACTGTGAATTAGCCAAGCAGCCCCTTTCCTGAGGTGGCTGCTGCTGTACGTACACAGCTTGATGAGATCACAGAACGGCACACAAATCCTACACGATGCATACTGGTACCACCTCCAACATCCTGTGGCTCCCAAGGTACAAAATTGGATTCAGATATGATACACATTGAATCATCTCTGGGACAATATCTGGGTTCAAATCCTAGTTCAGCCTCTCAGACAGCTGGGTCCTCAGGCAAATTAACAATATCGCTTTTCCTCAACTGTGTCATCTGTACACCTGAGACATTACTTCCAGCTAACTGAACTGTTCTGAGCTGGAGAGCACTTTGAGTACTATTCAGGTTTTATTTTTATAGCTATAAAAAAAAAAAGGACACTTCGTAATACAAAATTGGTCTTGCAATGTGATCATTACCAAAAGACATTGTACGATACCTGGACTTCTGACATGATTGTTCTGTTCTGTGAACGTGACTCTTAGCTTCTGAAAAATCTGGTAACTCTCCCTCACTGTCTTCCCTAATAATGTGTTACCTTAGCAATAACTTTTAAATTGCCACAAATGTTTCTGGGAAAAAAAAAAACAACAAAATGTGGTTTCTAGTGTCTATTTAGAAACACAAGGTTCTGGAAAACAGTTTTGGCAGTTTATCAAAAAGTTAAACCTAAAACTAGCAGTTAACCAAGCAATTCCATTCCTAGGTATCTGGTCAAGAGAAATGAAAACACAGCTCCACACAAAAACTTACACATAATTGTTTATGAAACTGTTATTCATAAGAGCCCCAAACAGGAAACAACTGAAATGTCTACCTACGAGTGAATGGATAGGGGAAGTATGGTATGCCCACAATGAAATACTCATGGGCAATAAAAAGGAATGAAATTATGACATATATTATATAACATGGATGTTGAAACACTGTAAATAAAAGAAGCCAGTCACTAAAGACCACATATTATATGATCACATTTAAATAAAAGGTTCACAATGGAGACAGGAAGTAAGCTAATTGTTGTCTGGGGTGTGAAGACGAGGATTACCTATAAATGGGATTAAACAATCTTACTGTAGGAATGAAAATGTTCTAAAACTGAATTATGGTAATAGTTGCACCACTCCAAAATTATTATATGTAAAATATGTCAAATTGTTTTCAAGAACCATTTGATAAGCTACATCTTATTTAACTTAACAAGACTGGATTCTGAGTCCATATGCATATAAAATTTATATTTGAATGAATAAACAAGTGGAAAAAACAAGGAAGCTCATCTTTACTAATGAAAATGTCTCTCCATAGGAAAGTGCTTACAAAAATAAAACTACTAACTTCAATGGACTAATGGGACAGACGTCTCCTTCTCCAAGTGAACAAAGCTGACATCAGCAATATAAAGTCAAAAAACTTCCTTTGGTTCCTGTTATGTTGGCTGATAATTATACTTCAGCAACTGTGGAATCTCTGCCAACAATAAATCAAATTGTGAAATATATGAGGTAAACTTCAAATGATGGCCTTTCTCCAAATTAAATTGCCCAACCCTTCAAAAACACCATGAAAAAAATGATGGAGGCTGAGAAATCATTTTGGATTAAAGAAAACAATAGAAACTAGACAGCAAAAATCAATCCATAATATCGGCCTTAATTGGGGGGGGAACAGTTTTTTAAGGATCTTAAATGAAAAACAGAACAAATTTAAATATGAACTGTGGATAACAGTATATTAACAATATAATTAATTTTCTGACTTTGATCATGATACTGTACTTACAGAAAATAAATGTCCTTGTTCGTAGAATATTTAAGGGCAAATATTTAATGACAAAGGACCCATGTCTACAGAACAATTGAAATTTTTTAGGTGAAGAAAAGAGAAGTATGATCAAAATGTGAAAAATGGCAAGGGCAGATGCTGATAGCTGGCAACAACTAAAGGTTGATGTTTTCAATTTACAGATAATTTCTAGAATACCAACAGTTTTCAGGCTGTTAGTAACAATGTACCATTGTTAGTAACAATAGTACAACAAGAAATGCAGTCCTTTCTGAAAAGTAAAGGCTGGGGAAGAAAAGGAATCCCTGAAACACTAGATTAGGTAACTGTTAAAAAATAAAATTCAAATTAAGTAAATTTTAAAGATACTATTGATTTTTTCATTGATTCACGAATTAGGCAGCATCCAATCTAGCAAATAGAAAGGAGCTCCCAGGAGCTGTATAAAATGAAAGACTTTTTAAATATGTACAATGGACCAAAAAAGTTATATTAGAAAAATAAAGCAGCTTGGTTATTACAATATCACATTCCTTTAGGGGATGGCATGCGTCCATCAGGCAGATGACCTAATTAATGCCAAACTGGAGTTTCTTGATCTACTAGTTTAAGATTCCATGTCTGGGAGAACAGAAACTATCATTAAGTCTCAGTTTGGTGACTTGGGACTTAGTATTAAATAACTCTATTTGGGGCCTTGTCTTGTTTTAACATCTGTGTCCCTGAAAAATCACAATGATATTGTGCCTTCCCCACTTCCTCCTCCTTTTCAGCCACAAATGGTTTGGAAATCCAGCTTCCTCACAGAGATCAAAGAGAAGTGCCCGCGGCACTACAGCTGGAGCTCTAAACCCACTGAGCACTTCCCCCAACTAAACAGTGTGAATTACGAGAAGCCACCGCCTTAAGACTTTTATTTATACCGTCTCGTTTAATCCTCAAACTACTGTATTAGGAAGATAGTAACGTCATCCCAATTTTACACAAAAGCATCGGAGACAGATATTCAAGTAATCGCCCGATGTTTCGCAGCGGGAAACCGCAGACCCAACCAAAGCTGCGCGGCCTGAGGAGGCGGAAAGCGCCGGAGATGTACTGCCCGCCCGTCCCCAAAGCAGAGAGGCTCCGCCGAGAGGAACGCCGGCCACCCAAGCCCCGAAAGCACCACTTTCCGATACAACCTCTTGCTCCTAAATCAACGGCCGGGTGGTACCAGGACCCAGGAAAGTTCGGAAAGTTAGCCAACGGAACCCTCTTACCACAGCCAGGGGAATGCACGCGGTAACCTGGACGCCTGGAGCGAAAGTGCTACGCTGGTTAATACACTTCCCAGAATTCCCCTGTCCCAGCTTCCAATGCGGAAGTATTCGAGTCTCCACCGCGTCTGTGGACTACATTTCCCAGAAAGCAAAAGGGGAACGCCGCCGCGTTCTCACCCTTCTAGGCGGAAGTGCTTAACTCTCCTCATAGACTCCACAATTTCCCACACAACCCGTTGGAACAAGGTTGTCACTGTCGACCTGAGGATGGTAATGTGGGTAACTACTTGGAGAGCTGGTGTTACCCTCTCCTGAATCAACGAGCGGAAAGTTTTCCTATAGGCATTACTCCCTGCAGTCCAAATGCCTTCATTTATTGCAGTATTGTTGGCGGAGTGAACAAGGAACCACGAGATTAAAAATTAATCTCAACTGAAAAATGTTGAATTTAGGGGCAGTAGGGAGATGAAAAAAGGAGGTAACGTTTAGTATAATCTTTGTTTTAAGATTTTATTTATTTTTATTTTTAGAGGGGAAAGGAGAGAGGAAGGGAGGGAGAGAAATATCAATGTGTGGTTGCTTCTACTGCACCTTCTATTGGGAACCTGGCCTGCAACCCAGGGATGTGCCCTGACTGGGAATCGAACCAGCCACCCTTTGGTTCTTAGGCCCGTACTCAAGCCACTGAGCCACACCAGCCAGTGCAACTTTTAGTATAATCTTAACTGTATGAGAATTAGAGCTGGGGAAATTGAAGAATGGGCGAGGTAGAATGGTTTTAGAGAGACAACGATGAACAAAGGTATTAATCTCTTCTCTTGCCATACAGTACCATGGTTTGGTAGGATATAATACTACAATCAAGAATCATATGTAAAGTTACTAAACACAACTGTTAGTCAAAATGAAAATTCAAATTAATATGACATATTACTACATTCTCACAAGAAAAACTAAAAGACAAAAACTTAGCAAAATGCCAACACTGTCATACTGCTCTTTGTACCGTAAATTGGGACAGCCAGTTTGGAACATTTTAGGCATCTACCAAAATGAAAGATATTCATATGCCATAACCTTTTGGTTCAACACGTACACACATTTCTCAAATTAATATATCCATACATTCAGCCAAAGACATTTTCCAGTATGCTTATACCGGCACTATGTTTAAGAACCAATCAGGGGCCTACCCAATGATCATCTGTAATAGAATGGATTATTGGTAAATTCACATATTGTAAAAATACCCACCAATGAAGAGTGAATAGAATTCATGTTTATAAATTCAAATTCACCTATATTTGAATTTCATAAACATAGTGTTGAGGAAATGAAGATCGACTCAAAATAGTAACTATTGTATAATTTCATTTTGTAAAATACAAAAAAAAACAGGCTCAGCAAATCTATCACGTTACAAGTTTCCTCTATTACATAGATATTATTCCATGATACATAGGTTCCTCTGTTGGCAATCACTCTCACTTTCAGTAAACACACCTCCAAGAAAGCACAAGACATTTATCTACAGCTCCAAATCCACTTTACAGCCTCTTTGTAATAAAAAAAAAAAAGGTAAACTTAAGACTTGTCTAGCAAGCGATGTTTCAGTATTTCACTTTATTTCAAAATACCTATACATTCAATAACATCAGAATTTACTAATTTAGAAAGGAATAACTGAAATTAAATAGATTTGCTCATCTGTAGCTAAGATTTTTCCCCTTTCCCCTTTTGATGAGAATTATTTCCCTAAAATTTATTTTTAAAAGGTGGCCTAGACAAGAGTTCTTGAAGACCATGTATTTGTATTTCAAAAATGTAGGGAAAGAGCCTGGCTGGTGTGGCTTAGTGGATTGAGCATGGGCTTGGAAACCAAAGGGTCACTGGTTCGATTCCCAGTCAGGGCACACACCTGGGTTGCAGGCCAGGTCCCCAGGAGGGAGCAGGTGAGGAGCAGCCACACATTTGATGTTTCTCTCTCCCCCTTTCTCCTTCCCTTCCCCTCTCTCTAGAAATGAATAAATAAAATATTTTTAAAAAAATTAGGGAAAGACAAGCAAGCTTCTGCTAGAAGGACTTGGGTTTCATAAAGCCAATTATCTATAACTTTTTAAAGATGAATAGAGGAGATTTTGGATAGCTAGAAGGATTTGGTAGCTAAAAGGATTTGGTTGGATTTGGTGTTCCAGAGCCACTGCTCTGGCCCTGGAAGGACTTTATCAGTAAAACACAGGTAGCTATTTTTTTTCTCTGTTTTTTAAAAATATTTCATTGCTTATGCTATTACAGTTGTCCCATTTCTCCCTGATCATTCCCCTCCACCCTGCACACCCCTCCCACCCACATTCCCCACCTTTAGTTCATGTCCATGTGTCATAAGTTCTTTAGCTTCTACATTTCCCACACTATTCTTGCCCTCCCCCTGTCTATTTTCTGCCCACTGTCTATGCTACTTATTCTCCGTACCTTTTCCCCCTCTCTCCTCTCCCCACTCCCCTGTTGCTAACCCTCCATGTGATCTCCATTTCTGTGGTTCTGTTCCTGTCCTAGATGTTTCCTTAGTTCACTTTTGTTTTAGGTGTGGTTGTTAATATCTGTCAGTTTGCTGTCTTTTTACTGTCCTATTTTTTATCTTCTTTTTCTTAGATAAGTTCCTTTAACATTTCATATAAGGGCTTGGTGATGATGAACTGCTTTAACGTGACCTTATCTGAGAAGCACATTATCTGCCCTTCCATTCTAAATGACAGCTTTGCTGGATAGAGCAATCTTGGGTGTAGGTCCTTGCCTTTCAAGACTTCAAATACTTCTTTCCAGCTCCTTCTTGCCTGTAAGGTCTCTTTTGAGAAATCAGCTGACAGTCTGATGGGAACTCCTTTGTACGTGACTGTCCCCTTATCCCTTGCTGCTTCTAGAATTCTCTTCTTCATTTTAATCTTGGCTAATGTAATGATGGTGTGCCTTGGTGTGTTCCTCCTTGGGTCCAACTTCTTTGGGACTCTCTGAGCTTCCTGGACTTCCTGGAAGTCTATTTCCTTTGCCAGATTGGGGAAGTTCTTCTGCATTATTTGTTCAAATAAGTTTTCCACTTGTTGCTCTTACTCTACCCCTTCTGGTACCCCTATAATTCGGACGTTAGGATGTTTGAAGATGTCTTGGAGGTTCCTAAGCCTCTCATTATTTTTTTGAATTCTTGTTTCTTCCTTGTTTTCTGTTTGTTTGTTTCTTTCTTCCTTCTGGTCCACTTCATTGATTTGAGTCCCAGTTTTCCTCCCATCTCTATTGGTTCCCTGTGCGTTTTCCTTCATTTCACTTATTGTAGCCTTCATTTTTTTCATCTAATTTGTGAGCAAAATCAACCAATTCTGTGAGCATCCTGATCACCAGGGCTTTGAATTGTGCATCTGATAGGTTGGCTATCTCTTCGTCGCTTAGATGAATTGGCTCTGGGACTTTGATTTGTTCTCTGGTTTGAGCCATTTTTTTGTTTGTTTATTTGTTTTTGGTCTGGTCTTGGCTGTTACGTAGTGAGGGGTGGAGCCTTAAGTGTTCCCCAGGGCAGGGCAGCCCAGTCACTGGGTAGTGATGCTGTATGTGGGGGCGGGGTCTGAGAGGGAACAATGGTGCTTGCTCTGCTCTCTCTTGGATTCCAGTCCCTTCCTCCACTTCCCCTTTGCCTGGATTATCTGTGAGCGAATGTGGGACCACCTGGTCAGCCAGCTGCCTTGAGCGGCCTCCCTGGGTCTGCACAATTGCCACCCTATGCCCAGGGTCCGCTAGCCACCGCCTGTGTGCCTGGGGTCTGCTAGCTGCTGCCTGCACACCTGGGATCTTCTAGCTGCTGCCGCCTGCGTACCGGGGACCACACCTCCACTTTTTCCTGCTGCCATTCTGCCCCTATTATCGGTCTGGATGAATGGTTGTTGGACTTCCGTAAAGTTCAATTTTCCATCAGTTCTGGTTGTTTTCTTGTTTCTAAATCTTTTTGTCCTTAATTTTGGTTGTGCGAGGAGGCACAGTGTGTCTACCTATGCCTTCATCTTGGCTGGAAGTCTCCAGACAGCTATTTTTAATACCATAACAGTTGGGTAGCCACTCAAATGTTTGTAAAGGACTGATAAATCCATTTATCCACATCTAAAGTGTTTTTCCTTCTGGGCATGTTTTTTCCAGTTTACCAATAGCATATAGTTTAGGGTCATCTCTGAGAGCCATACAGGCCTAAACATATGGAACCTCTGTCCATTTCCCATGGGAATAGTAAACAGGACCAGTTGCAAAATAGCTTTGAAATTAATGGTGTCGTTGATGGCCAAACCTCACAGTTATCCGCTTTGTGTTGGGACCAGACCATGTTACAAAATGAGAGTAGCCTCTTTCTTAAGGGACTCAGGGTCAAATTACTTCAAATTAGTGAGTATGTAGCCCAAAAGGAGACTCCATAGGCACTGTGGACTGGTTCCCCATCTACAGAGCGACACATATGTAACAAGCTGAGAGTTAGAGGCCTCCTTGTTAGTCTCTGGGCTGTTTTGGTCCATCCTGAGTGGAGTGGGTACCCTGTGAAGTTGTCCCTGAGAGGCTCTCATAGAAGTTAATAAAGAAGCAAACATTCAGGCAGTCTCAAGATTATTTTCCTCTTGGGAGGTTCCTTTAAAATCATTATTTTTCCCATTTGGTCAAGTATCTGGTTCATTTAGCTTTAAGTACATTCTGTAAAAAGATATTTGGGCATCATTGGTTTTAAGAAAGTCTCACCCTACTAGGTAAATTAGGTCAGATTGATAAAAATATTTGTTGCCCCATAACACTTCCTAGTTGGAAGAAAACAGTTTCTGATTTAAAAGTAGACATTGGATAGTTATCTCTATCACTTGTATAGAGCTTACTCTGAGGGAGGGTAACAGTTGCCAGAGGTAAATGGGGCTTAAGTGAGTAAGGTGAAGGGATGAAAAAGTACAAATCAGCAGTCACAAAACTGTCACATGTCATATAAGAGGGTGAGATATTCAAATTCCTTGGTAAATTTAGCCGAATTTGCCTAAAAACTGTTGAGTCTGACCTCAATTTGGGAGAGATCAGACATTGAAAAGAGAGCCTGGACCTGAATAATGCTCTCCAATCCAGCAACCTCATGGAGAGGGAGCTGGGTCACAGGTTTAGGGGTTACTGAGAGGATGGGACAGAACAGGACTGGCTGGAAGAAACCCAATCTGAAGGGGGAGCAGGGTGAGAGGTCGGATGAGTAGAAGTAGGGAGAAGAGATGGGGGGATGTTAAAGAATCAGGTGAAGGTGTCACAGGTGGGCATAGGTAACCAGGTTCTTGGTGATCAGGACAAAGAATTGAACCAAACACACAGAGTTTATAGCAGAGAACATGGGAGCACCAACTCCTAGCAGAGATTGACCTCATGGGCTAGAAGGATTCTGTTCTTATAGGGCAGATACTTCCTGGCTAGTTTTGGTTGACTTTTATTGTGCATGTACAAGTAGTTGTATTACTTTAAAGCTACTGAGCATATGGTCTCCCATGATTTTCCGTCATTGGCCACCAGAGAAGAGATGGCACAACATTACCAAATGGACCCCCCTCTCCTGGGGTCCCTCTGTACTAGGTTTGCCTTGCCTGCCACCAGGAAATTATAGCTTTCCATGTCAGAGATTGGTGAAAAGGAAAGGAACTATTTATTCAAAACTTATACAGACTTGAGAGCAATGACTTGATGTCTGCATTAAAATCCCAAAGTCCCTTAAAACACCCTCAAACACAGTCCTTCCTTACCCCCTTTGTCTGGTCTGGGGTACCGTATCTCAGGAAAAGAAATAGAGGTCTGTGGCTCAGGTAGCCCCTGGCTCTTCCCAGTTATCCATGCTCAGCTTGTAGACCTCCCTCAGTTCCCAGCACCATCAACTGCATCACCAGCATCTCCAGTTCTTAAGCCCAAACCACATGGCACCTTTTCACAGCCCACCAACAAGAGTCCTTTCACCCCTTTCCTTCCCACAGCATCTCTCCTGCATTCTTCCAAACTGCTAAGAGAGAGCTCTGCCTTGCTGCTACATCTTGCTTTCCAGCTTCCTAAGCTGCGTGACAAAAGGAGACCCAAAGCCACGTTGTTCTTGTCTTGGCTGCCATGCTGGGGTTTAAATCCCAGTGCCAATCTTCCTCAGCAGCCCCATTTCTAACTCCTCCCACAATCAGCTACACTTGCTAGCATTCCCATATTTTTCCAGCTTTTCTGGGCTGCCATAGTACTTCTGGGCAGGCGTGGCCCTCTGGCGTGCAGCCAGTCAACTCCAAGCTCTCACGCAGGCACTGTAACCAGGGAGAGTTGCCTCCCAGTTACATCCTGGGTGGAAGTCACTCCCATCCCCCTGGCTCAAAGCATGGGCACAGCTATTTAACATATCCATAAAACCAATTAAAAGTTATAGATATGTTAAATGACCATGGCTGAGGATAATTGCAAAACTGTTGCTATGCAGAACGACTCTCAAAGGCCCTGTTCCATCCCCCAATTCAGACTTATGGGGGTGAGGACATCCCATCTTTTTAATATTTCCTGGACACCCTGAGTTCTGGACCCCATTACAAATCCTTCTTTGGGGGGCCCCTGGCTGCATCTCTTACAAAGGTGCAGAAAAGTGGTTTGAGTTTAAAATGCCACTTTTACCCTGGCTGGTGTGGCTCACTGGGTTGAGCACCAACCTGCAAACCAAATGGGCCCCAGTTGGATTCCCAGTCAAGACACATGTCTAGGTTGTGGGCCAGGTCCCCAGGAGGGGGCGCATGAGAGGCAACCACACATCCATGTTTCCCTCTCTCGCTGCTTTCCCCTCTCTCTAAAAATAAATAAATATTTTTTAAAATGCCACTTTTTTTCTCTGCATTGAGAAGCAGGCCCAATTGTTCTCAGGATTTAGCAGCTCCCTGCTCTCCAGGAGGGGAATATAGACTGTTTTACAATCTGTGGGTGGGATGGCCAGGGTGAGATTTTCTTCCTCCTTGTACATTTGTTTATTTAACGTGGGCACAGTGGGGCCAAGCCTAATTCCAAAGGGAGTTGCATGCAGGATTTGGGTTAGGCAGGTCAGGAATAGTGTCATCCCCTGCTGAGCATGGCCTCACCTGGTTAGAATGCTGCTCAGCCGGAAAACAAATACAGCAATTACTCTGCAGCAAGATAGACATGAGTGGGGGAGGGGGGGTGGTAGAGTGAAGCAAATTTGGACAAAAAGGCATAATTAGGAGAAAGAGGCCTGGAATCCCCACTGAAGGTTAAAAATCTTGTCTCCTTTTGAGGACTAAACCTAAGGAGGGGATCAAGATGGCAACAATGAAGGCCAAGTTGGAGGATAGTACTGTAGTGAACAGATCCATTCATGGGCCAGAGTTCCTGGTCACCCAGTTTGTATTGAGGTCAGGCCATGTTGCAATAAAGAACCAAGCACTTGGGCTTGAAGTCCATAAGGCCCAGAGCTTTCAAGTTGTATCCCAATGGAGAGTCCTTGGATGGGATTGATTGAGAGTTGCCCATTTTAAAAGGGAAGGAGATCTCAGGGATGAGAACAAACAAGGGGTGGGGAGAGGGAGGTTTAAGGAGGGTGTCCTCACCTCAAACAACCAAGAGATCTGCCACCAGAGTCAAGCGTCCTTGAGCCTGAGGTCAGACCAACCACAAAGATGTGTCTGAGTCAGGTGTCCCTGGGCCCTGAGAGCAGACCAACCCAGGAGGGAGACAGTTGGAAGTGTCCCTCCCAGCTCAAACCATGGGAAAGTGATAGACCCAGGACCTGGGTTTATGACACCTAGATGGGGCGGCAGGGCGGGGGCGGCGGGGGGGCCTAAGCTATAATTTTTGACAAAGTGAATATTCGTTCTGAGAGTCAGGGAGACTTACCAATTGCTGGCCGTGTAGGAGCGTGAGGAGGAGGCTGTCTGCAGAGTCCAGAGAGATGGAAAAGGATTAGAATCCTCTTCCCAAACCTCGAAGAGACAGGGTTAGGGGGCTGGCCCGGCTCAACCTCCCACTATCCACTGCTCCCCTAGGTGAAAGTCTCAGGAGTCAGAGGAAAGGGAGAAATACAGAATGTCCCCAAACAGGCCACACACACACACAAAAGAATGTCCTCGTAAGGACCACCAAATGTTAGGGTGTTTGGTTGTGTGGGCTGTGAAAGAATTCACAGAGAAGAAAGTGTAGGGTCAAGTTTTTATTCACTCCCCAAGAAAGGAGTGATCTGGAGAGAGGCACCAGCACTGAGGGGCTTTGAGCTTTTATTGGATTGTAATTGGATCACAGAAGGGTGGGGAAGAGTGTGGCCCCAGGGCTGTTGGGGGCGTTGCCACACAAGAGGCTTTGGGTGGTTTTGTATAAGCTGCAGTTTGCTCCAACGTTATCTTTTGCCTGTGGCTGTGGGGGCGGGCCAGTTAGTCATCTATTCTTGCTCTCCAGTAATTTACAGTCTGGGGGACAACAGCTCTGGGGAGTAAAATGGCAGTCGTGTTTAACAAGGTCAGAGGTGTGTTCCGCAACAGCACCACAGTAGCAAATGGCAGTGGCTTTACCCTTTCACTCTCTGTAATTGGGCATTTGTAAGGCAGAGGGCTGCCCCTCGGTTTGAGTTTATCTGATGTTTCTGCATGGTCACATTCAGGTTGCGTATTTTTGGCAGGAATACAGAAGTGTCATTGGGCCCTTAGGAATCCTATGTGGAGGCCTGAATGTTAGTTTGTTTTATTGTCTGTAATGTTAACTTTGATCTCTGAGCAAATGTGATAATCATCAAGCTTTTCCACTATAATTTCATTTGGTGAATGTATAGTATAAATTTCATACTATATTTTCATGCTATGAATGATTTGTAGAGAGATATTGGGACTATGTAAATTTTGTTCCTCCTTGAAATTTCTCCTAGTACAGTATTTTTAGCATTACTTAGTGATTCTTGTCTGCACTCCTTAATATCATGATGATATTGATTTTTAATTCCACCATTGCTTCTACATTTATAGGTTAGCATTCTACTTTAGAGTTTAAATTTTTCTTTTCTATTTTTCCATCCCTTATTCCTTCAAATCTTTCTTTATACTACATTATGAATGTTACTTATTTTGATGTTCAAATACCTCAGATTTCTTCCTCTCTTCTTCTGCATGATTATATTATTTGTTGATAGATTGGTTTTTAGGCTTTACTGTTTCATATTTTTCCTCTTCCTTTCTTTAGCAAGTGAAACATTAATATGGTTCTAATAGCCAGAACCTTATAAAAGGGATGATGGGAAAAATGTATTGAGTGAATTTCAAGCCCTGCAGATGTCTGGAGGTAGAGGGTCCTTGTGGTGGATCTTGCGGAATTGAAGTCCCTTGGGCAAACGTGTTCAAATCCATCTTTGCCACATATAGCTTTCTCATCTCAGGCAACTCTCTTAACCACTTGGAGACTTCACTTTTAAATATGAAAATAGACAAAAAAGGTTACAGTAGAGGAATGAATACTAATTGCATGTTAGATACACAGTCCAATGCCTGGTAAATAATTACTAGATATTTATTAATGATAATAATACCTAATAAATATTTTGCAATCATATTACAAGAGATCTTATATATTTTTATTGATTTGAGAGAGATAGAGAGACATTGAATTGTTGTTCCACTTATTTATGCATTCATTGGTTGATTCTTGTATGTGCCCTGACAGGCACTCAAACTCACAACCCTGGCACATCAGAATGATGCTCTAGCTGAGCTACCAGCCAGAGCAAGATCCTACACATGTTAACAAATGTTAGTTTATGACTTGTTGTCATACTTTTTGTATACAGAGTCCAGTAATTCTTGGGACAAAAGATTACTTGTAAAGTCTTTGTAAATTGTCCATGTAACCTGTGGATGAATCTTCTTAAATAATTTAACATTTAACAGATTAGTTCTAATGATTTTAAATGTTTTTAAGAGGTGGTCATTGTTTTATTTATTATGTCTTGTGGATGTGGGGAGTTATAAATTGGAATAATGCATTTTTACATATATACACACAAGAATGCTGAGAAAATAGAATTAGCAGCTCAATGCTATTGCTCTACTACTAACAATTTGGTTTGCTCCATTTGATAATAGATTGTACAGTCTACGGCCATACCATCCTGAATACTCCCAATCTCACCTGATAGTAGATTGTGCAAGCATATTGATGAGAAGTTAACTGTCAGTCTCCTTTTGAAAAGCATGAAGACATGATTAGAGGCCAATAATTAGAGGTTCTCAACTGTGGCTGAAATATTTGGCCCCAGATGGCCAATAGTGCTGAAACAGGGAAACCGTAGTTTATCTGAAGTATTCTCAAAGAGAATGATATCCCTTAGGGAGGACTTGTACATTATGGAATGAAACAAATCTTACTTTTAGTACATAAAGCATAGATATGCATATAATACATAAACAGATATACAGTTGTTCTGTGACACTAAAATTTCACTGGGTAGGAGAACAGGCTAAAAAAGTTTTAAAAGGCTCTTTAATGAGCTAATAAAAAGTTTAAAAATACTAGCATTGATATAAAATTTTTAAAAATCATCTGTCACTAAAAAGCACTCTCTACATGGCCAACATTATTTGAAGTACATATACTTTATATAACCCTGGGAAAATCTCAGGTAAATTCTATCCATGTCCACAATTGATACATAATTAAACTGAGGCATAAAAAAGTAAAGCTTTTACAGAGGGTTTCGTGGCTAGTAAGATCTAGGATTTTAATATGACATTCTGGCTCAAGAGTCCATGCTTTCTACCCCTACCTAACACTTGTCTACTCCAGTAACTTGTAGGATCTATTTGAGTATAAATTTTCCAAACATATTGATGGTCTCTGAACTTTATCAGTCTCCTTAGAAGCATGTGTGAATACTAAGGATTAAATGTGGGTAAAAGTTAGGAAGTGTTTTCCCATCAGTAATTCAAAAGGGACCAGCCTTTCACTGAGTAACTGGGATTTTACCTGTGAGGTATTATAACTGCAGCATCCTCAACTGCTCAGGAATCTTATCTGCTTCAGGTTTTCTTACCATCAGCCAAAGCTTTTCTTAATACTCCAAATGGCTTATTATATATTGTTTGAAAGGTTTATTTCCTGAGCATTAAAATCATAAGGTTTCAGTGATTGTGGAGAGATGAACTGTCTGATGTTTTAATGACTACTAATATTATTCTTCCCATTTTCCTTTAGCAAAAAACCACCAAGAGTTAGCCACATCAGCATATGCCCATCTCATTGATATCTTCATTCTTCAGCTTCAGATTTCAGAAAGTGTCGCCATGTAATTAAGTTCTGACCAATGGAACCAAAAGAATCATGAAGAAACAGAAAATTGAAACTGACTGATAACAAGATCGAATCGGTAATCAAAAATATCCCAAGAAAGTAAGGCCCATGACCAGCTCGCTTTACTGTTGAATTCTATCAAATATTTAAAGAATAATTAATTCAACCCTTCTCAGTATCTTCCAAAAAATTGAAGGAGAACATTTCCAAACTCACTTAACAAAGTCAGCATTATGCTCATACCAGAACCAGATAGGGGCACTACAAGAAAAGACAAATATAGATGTAAAAGGTCTCAACAGAATTCTAGCGAACCAAGTACAACATCACATTAAAAAGATCATACACATACCAGGGCACTGAGAGCACAGCATTAGGAAGGAAGAAAAACAGAGAGAGAGAGGGAGGGAGGGAGGTGGGGGGGGGAGAGAGAGAGAGAGAGAGAGGGAGAGAGAGAGAGAGAGATATCATACACCATGATCAAGTGAGATTTATCCCTGCAATGCAAGGATAGTGCAACACATGCAAATCAATAAATGTGACAGACCATATTAACATGGTGAAGGACAAAAATTCTATGATCATCTGACTAGGTGCAGAGAAAGCATTCGATAAAATCCAACATTTTTTGTGATGAAAAGTCACAACAGATTAGGTATAAAAGAAATATACTTCATAATCATAAAGGCAATATATGGCAAGCCCACAGTTAACATCATAGTCAGCACTGAAAAATCTCTAAGTTTTTCCTCTAATACCAGGAAGAAGACAAGGATGTCCACTCTCACCAATTCTATTCAACAGTACAGGGAGACCTAGCCAGATCAATCAGACAAGGAAAAAAAGACATCCAAATTAGAAAGAAAAAAGTAAATTTGCTTATTTATAGATGATATAATCTTACATAGAGAAAATCCTAATGACTCCACCAGAATTGTTAGGGCTAATAAGTGAATTTGGTAAAGTTAGAACATATAATCAACATACAAAATTCAGTTGTATTTCTTTAGTTAAAATTTTATTTATTGATTTTAGAGTGAGAAAGAAAGGGGGAGGGAGGGAGAGAGAGAAAAATAAATTTGTTCTACTTATTTATGCATTTCTTCTTGTTTGTATCCTGACTGGAGATCAAAACCATAACTTTGGCACATCAAGATGACACTCCAACCAACACAGCTACTTGGCCAGTGCTCAGTTGTATTTCTATACATTAACAGCAAACTATCAGAAAGAGTAATCAGATAACAATTCTACTTACAATATCATCAAAACAATAAATTACTTAGAACTAAGTTTAAACAAGGAGGTGACAGAACTGTGCACTAAAAACTGTAAGAAACTGAAGAAGACACAAATAAATGTAATAATATCCCATGTTCATGGATCAGCAGACTTAATATTGTTAAGATGTCCATACTACCCAAAGCCACATACAGATTCAATGTAATTCTTATAAAAATTCCAATGGTATTTTCAAATAAATAGAAAAAAAAATCCAAAAATTCATATGGAACGAAAAAAAACCTCAAATAGCCAAAGCAATCCTAAGAAATAAGAAAACTGGGGGCATTATACTTCCTGTTTTCAAACTATGCTACAAAGCTGTAATAATCAAAGACAGTATGACACTGACATGAAAACAGATACATAGACCAATGGAATAGAATAGAAAGCCCAGAAATAAACCCATGCATACGTGATCAACTAACCTTTAACAAGGGCACCAAGAACACATAATGATGAAAGGATAATCTCTTCAAGAAATGGTTTTGAGAAAACTAGAAATCCAAATGAAATTGGACCCTTATCCTATACCATGCACAAAAATCAACTCAAAATTCATTAAGACTGAAATCTAAGACTTGAAATTGTAAAGTTCTTAGAAGAAAATTTCCTTAACATTGGTATTGGCTATGATTTTATGACACCAAAAACCCATGGACAAAATAAACAAGTAGGACTATATCAAACTAAAAATCTTCTGCACAGCAAAGAAAGCAACCAGTGGAGTGAAAATGCAACCCCACAAGTGGGAGAAAACATTTCAAATTATATCTGATGAAGGGTTAACCTCCAAAATATACAAGAAACTCTGACAACTCAATAATAAAAAAATTAATGACCCAATTTTAAAAATGGGTTAAAAACTCAAATAAATATTTCTCCAAAGAAGACACACAAATGGCTAAAAGGATATGAAAAATGCCTGAACTTCCGGCAAAGATGGTGATATAGGGAAACACAGTTCACCTCCTCGCCCAACAACATCAAAATTACAACTAAAATTTAGAACAATCATCATTCAGGACCACCAGAAATCGAGTTAAATGGAAGTTTGACAGCTACAGAATTAAAGAAATCACATCCATTAGGCTGGAAGGAGTGGAGACATGGAACATGTTGGTTCTACATCCACAGATAAAAATTCGGAAGGAATATCTTGGGAGTGAGGAGTTCCAGCCCCACACAGGCTTCCCAGCCCAGGGTTCCAGTGCCAGGAAGATAAGCCCCTATAACTTCCAGCTGCAAAAATCAGCAGGGGTTGAGTTGATGGAAGAAACTCCTGGAGTTCCAAGTAGTTTCTCTTAAAAGAACCCACACATGAATTTACTCAGATTCACCCTCTCTGAGCTCCAGCACCAGGGTTGCTGCTTGAAAGGCACCAGGGAGAAAAGTGGAGTGTCTGGCATCAAGGCGAGAGCTGGGGGACAGCTTTCTCCCAAACAGAAAGGTGGGCCATTGTCCCTTTTCTGAATGTTCCTCCACAGAGCCACAGAGCTGGCAGGTTGGTGCCGTATCTGAGACTCCATCAACCTGCTTAACACTGTTTGCCCCACTCTAGAGATCCCCAGGGACTCTGTCTCACCCAACTTACAGGCTCACCCAAGCTACTTTTCCATATGAATGGCTGGTCTTGGCTCACAACTTCACAACTTCCTAAATCCTCTCAAAACAAGCAACAGCCAGCCTCAGGGAGCTCCAGACTCCCGTAACTCTTGCTAAGAGGCCCTAGGCCCAGCACTAGTGGAAACCAGCCTAGATTCACAGCTTGGCTTCACCCGGGAATCTCCAAGCACAGCACTAGTAGCAGCCATCTCAGATTGCTTTATAGCTCAGGCAGGGTGGTCCCGGGCAAAACACAGGTGGCGGCTCAATTTGGCCAGCATCACTAAGGAAATCCCACGAACAGCTACAAGTTGTGCACCCCATGGACAACTACAGTCCATGTAGAATTGCTAAAATAATTTTGAAAATGATGTAGTTGGCAGACATACTCTCATTTTAATGTATTAAGCTACATATGCAAAATGATAGACATATAGACCAATGAAACCAAGTAAAGTCCAGAAAGACCCACACAAGTAGGTCAATGATTTTTTTTACAAAAGTGCAATGAACAGCAATTTGATGTTAAAAGGATACTTAATTGGATGTTCATATGCAAAAAAAAAGGACCTCAACCTCACACTTTACAAAGATGAACTTATATGGATCATAGCCCTAAATATAAAATCTGCAACCATAAAATTTTTAGCTAAAAAGGAGATAAACTTCTATCTTATTAACCAATGCCACCCCAATGAATTTAATTTTTAAAAAAGGAAAAAAATGTTGTGACCTTCGATTAGGAAGAGTTCTTATACGTGAAACCAAAAGCACAATCCATGGAAAACAAAAATCAAACTTTATCAAAAATTTGGAAAAACTCTATCTGTGAAAAATAATTAATGAAATAAAAACACAATCACACAGAGGGCTAAAATATTTACAAACACATAACTGACAAAGAACATGTATTAAGAACATATAAAGAATTCTAAAAAAATCAAGTAGTTCACAAAAGAAAGTAGGGTATATGAATAGTAAACATTCATATATAAAGATGGGTGGGTATCATAGTAATTTGGAAAATGTCACATAAAACCAAAATGACATGCCACTACTGACCCATGAAATGTTAAAAACAAAAGCAAAATTCTGATAGGAAATGGTGGTGAGAATGCAGAATGCTTATGCCCATTTTAGGAAAGCTTGTCAGTTTTTCAGAGTTGAACATAGTCACGATACAACTCAGCAATCCCACCCTTGTGTTTACTAAGATAAATAACACTTATGTTGACACACAAACTTGTATGTAAATATTTATATCTGCTTTCTTCATCATCACTAAAAACTGGAAACCCAAATATCCTTGAAGTCCTAAGTGGGTAAACAAAATATGGTACATCCATATAATAGAATACCAGTCAGGCATTAAAGGAATGACTACTGATAACAAATACCAAGACTGATGAAACACAGAAGCATTGTTAAGTGAAAGAAACCAGACTCAACAGTTACAGAGTATGACTCCATTTATATGGCATTCTAGAAAAGGGAAACTATACAGAGAACAGGCCAGTGGTTGCTACGGATGTTGGGGGTGCAATGGAAAGAGGAATTGACTACAAGAGTACAAAGGACTTTCTTCATTGTGGTGGCAATAATATGACAATAAACTTTTGTGAAAACATGAAATTATACATCACAGATTCTATTTTACGGAATGTTAGCTTGTAAGATTTTCATAGATGACTCTTATCTCACTGAGGACTTTTTATCGTGAAGAGGTATTTTTGTCAAATGCTTTCTCTGAATCCACTGATGATCATATATTTGATCAAAAGAATCCAGAATCTAGACACAAAAGGGCACATAAGGAATCCAAGAGTATATATTGAACTCATACGAAGCTCAAGGGCAGACCTAACTAATCTGAGACAGAAATCATAAATTGTTGCTACTGGAGATCAGATTGCCTGGAAATATGTACAAGGAAGTATTCTGGTTTAACAGAAATATTGTACATATTGGTCTTGGTGGTTACATAAGTGTACACCTTTGTCAAAAGTCATGAATCTGTAAACCTGAGATTTATGCATGTACTGTATGCAAATTACACTGCAATTGCTAGCACACAGAAGTGCTGGTTGCAACACCCTGAATAGATTTCTGGACCCTCCAAATGTGCTGCAACCTTCGTTGTGATAAACACCAGTTCACAGGACCCACAGGTTGGTAAACTGCTCCCATGTATCTTTAATAATTTAAATGTCCCCGAAGCCTTACAGAATTCTTCTCCTAAGTACAGTTTTATAGAAATATCTGGAGGTGAACTGAATAAAAATTTCCAATATGGCTGTCCTCTCTTCTACTCATTTAACAATTAATGATCACTTACGTGTTAGGCACTGAGAAAAAGGCTGAGTACATTTGGCAGTCAACAAAGTCACTACCCTTTCCACACATTCTAGGGGAATAGATTTCTGATTTTTCCCTTTTAGTACTGTTGGTTAACTTTGAATCAGACTCATCCTTCCTAAGCCTCTCTTCTGTGTAATACCCACTAAATGCCAAGTTTCTGCATGAAGTCCTATCTCCACGCTCACAAGGCTTCTCTGCTGCATGGTCACCCAACCACTGTGACATGCTGGGCTCTGCCTGAAACACTGGCTCTTTCACAAAACAAACATTTTGTCTTTTATAACAGGTCTGGTAATTGGACTATTTCAGCACCCATTTTGAGGTATTAAAACATGTAAGTTATCAAGCTTCTTTCCTGTATGAATTCTCTGATAAAGGAAAATCTTTATCACCCTCATCATCAGCATGGATGCGCTGATGAATTATAAGACTTGAGCTCCAGCTGAAGCCCTTCCCACACTCCTCACATTTGTATGGTTTTTCTCCAGTGTGAACTCTCTGATGGGCTTGAAGGTATGAGCTCCAACTGAAGACCTTACCGCATTCCTCACATTTATATGGTTTCTCTCCAGTATGGACCCTCTGGTGTGCTCGAAGGTATGATCTCTGTCTGAAGCGCTTACCACACACATCACATCGGTATGGTTTCTCTCCAGTGTGGACTCCACGATGAGCCAGAAAATTTGAGGCCCGACAGAAGCCCTTCCCACATTCCTCACATTGGTATGGTTTCTCTCCAGTGTGGCACCTCTGATGGGCCTGAAGCTGTGAACCCACACTAAAGCCCTTCCCACACTCTGCACACTGATATGGTTTCTCTCCTGTGTGGACTCTTTGATGCACCTGAAGACTTGAGAACTGACTGAAGGCCTTCCCGCACTTCTCACATTTATAGGGTTTCTCTCCTGTGTGGATTCTACAATGAACATTCAGATCCGAACTGCGACTGAAGCCCTTCCCACAGGTATCACATTTGTATGGTTTTTCTCCAGTGTGGCCTCTTTGATGGGCCAGAAGATTTGAAGCCTGACTGAAGCCCTTCCCACACTCCCCACATTTATAGGGTTTCTCTCCTGTATGGACTCTAAAATGAATGTTAAAATCTGAGCTACGACTGAAGCCTTTCCCACATGCATCACACTGATAGGGTTTCTCCCCAGTATGGCCCCTCTGATGGTCCAGAAGATTTGAGGCCCGACAGAAGCCCTTCCCACACTCCTCACACTTGTATGGCTTCTCTCCAGTGTGGCTTATTTGATGGGCTTGAAGGTGTGAACCCACACTGAAGCCTTTCCCACACTCCTCACATTTATACGGTTTCTCTCCTGTGTGGATTCTACAATGAATGTTAAGGTGTGAGCTATAACTAAAGCCCTTGCCACATGCATTGCATTTGTATGGTTTCTCGCCAGTGTGGATTCGCTGATGAGCCTGTAGTCGTGAACGCCAACTGAAGCCCTTCCCACACTCTTCACATTTGTAAGGTTTCTTTCTCATGTGAACTCTCTGATGGACTTGAAGATATGAGCTCTGACTGAAGCCCACCCCACACTCTTCACATTTATAGGGTTTTTCCAATGTGTAGGTTATCAGAGAAGTTTGACAATGTGAGCTTTTCCCGATATTTCTCCCACACTCCTCAAATCTGTGTGGATTTTCTCCTGTAGGAACTTGGTGATGAGGATGAAGACATAACTTCTGACTAAAACTCTTACATGACGCATCATACTTGTACGATTTCTCTCTACTGTGGACTCTCTGATGGGCTTGAAGACTTGAAAACCGACGGAAGGCATTTTCACATTTTTCACATTTATAGGGCTTCTCTCCTGCACAGGCCATCTTACTAATTTGAAGACAAGAGTCCTCAATAAAACCTTTCTCACACTCCTCACCTTTGTAGGGTCTTTCTCCAGTGTGGACTCTGTGGTGAACCTGAAGATGTGAATTCTGATTAGAGGCTTTACCAAATTCCTCATATTTACAGAGTGTATCAGCTTGTTGGTCCAACTGAGAGCCAGCTCCTTGAATATTTACTATGGAATCTTGACATCTGATTAAATCCTTGGTAACCTGTTGCCATATTTGTGAGCAGAAAAACTCTTCATGTGGAAGGTACTTTAATCCAACTTCTTGAATAATCTCCATGTTATTTAGAGTCTTGTCTCCTAAAAGAATAAAGAAAATTTGGAGATGGGTAGGTGAATGCTTTGTTTGGAAATGTCATAGGTTATAACCATAGGCTTACACCCTAAGGCTTTATTGAACTGGAAGAAACTTCCATTTTTATCATCATGCATCATATTCTCTGATTTGTATGACTCCAAAAACCAAGAGATGATCCACCAGGATCCCATTCATGATGCATTAATGATAATGATTTAGAATGTACTAAGCTTCATAAGTGAGCTTCAAGTTAGAAATTTGGTGGCTGCAGAGCAAGAAAAGTTTTTCTTAGGCAACTCAACAACCTCAGCAACCCACAACTGTGCATCCTCAACAGCCAGTGGAGCAAGATTCTGAACAAGGCTCAACCAGTCAAGAAAAGGCCTTAACTGCTCAGCATGCTGCTGTTATTAATCTTGCCGCAGTAGGAAGTTTCATGCAGTCACAGGCAGCTGCAGCTGTGATTCTTGCAGCAGTAAATGGCTGTACAGCAGCGGCAGCACAAACAGCTCAGCCATATCATCATCGGCACACAGGCATCAGTTCCAAAAGTAAAATGAAGCGAGGCATGCCAACCCCACCAAAATTCTGTGTCTTGCATTATTTTGTGCTCTTTTTAAAAAACCTAAGAGCATTGAGTCAAAAGGATTCTGAATTTCTACTTCATTTGTTTTTTAAAATGTGTCAGCATTTTATATTGCTAGATGAACAAACATTATACAAAAGCAGAATCCTATGATTTTTAAATAAAAACAGGGAAATGCTTTAGTAATCCATTAGGATTGCCTTGCTTACATCACTGCTTTTTCAAAGTGGGTTCACTGTACACAACACACACGGAAGAGGTCTCAGAAATATTAGAAACATCCTTGAGAAGAATGTAGTTTGAAATTTATTTAGTATAAAAGGTTCACACACAGTATAATAAATATAGTTTTTACAAATCTGTTTTGGACAAAAAGAAAAATAAACTACTTCCCAGAGAATCTTTACAAAAATGAAACTGTACCTTATTAAAAGCCTTCTCCCTTCTGCCTACCACATGCACATCTGACCAAAATGCACAAAATGTCTCATAAAACCCTTACAGACAGATTAAAAGGAGATGTCCCCAGGCAATGTTTCTTTTTAATAAAGATTTTATTTATTTATTTTTAGAGAGAGGAGAAAGGAGGGAGAAAGAGAGAGAAACATCAATGTATGGTTACCTCTCATGTGCCCCCTACTGGGGACCTGGCCCACAACCCAGGCATGCGCCCTGACTGGTAATTGAACTGGTTACCCTTTGGTTCCCAGGCTGGTGCTCAATCCACTGAGCCACACCAGCCAGGGCTCCCCAGGCAATGCTGAAAATCTTTGCTTTGAATTATTTTATTGGAAGTTTACTCCAATGTTAGGAGCCATAGAAGACACAGGCTGGCTGGAAACACATGTTTGGCAAAAAATACCTTATCTCCCAAGTGTCTAATGTTCAGAGTGTAAGCAGAGAGTGCTCCTTCCCCTCTGTCAGAGAAATATCCTTCAGGAGGACAACTCAACTGGTGGTGAGACATAAAGGTTTACAGTAACAATACATATTACTCTTAAACCTCATAGCAATTAAAGTTCCTATAACCAGAAGAGGGAAAAATGGTAAAAAATTAGAAGCTAATCTATTGTGAAATGTAACAAATAGGACACAGAATTGAATTCTCACAGAATTCTCAAAGTCAACACTGGACAGAAGATTTCTGTTCTTCTTAGAAGTCCTCTGCCAATTAGCCAGACAGCTTGCTACTTACTTCTTTTCAGGTTTCTCTTCAAATAACACCTTATCAGTGAGGCCTTTTATTACCCAAAAGCAAATAGTAAAGTCTCCCTATCCATAATACACCCCTGGTAAGCTCCACTCACCTTTCCCTTCTTTGTAAACAAGACATTTTATCATCCGACATACCACCCATGTCCTTTATATTTCCCCCACTTGAATGCAATATCCATGGGGATGAGCACTTTACATCATTCACTGGTTTCTCACCACTCCCAGAACACTGCCTGGCACTGTTCAATGAATACATGTTGAACCCTGGCTGGGGGGGGGCTCAGTGGATTGAGCACTGGCCTGCAAACCTAAAACTCAGTGGTTCAATTCCTCACCAGGGCACATGCCTGGGTTGTGGGTTAGGTTGTGTGAGCAGCAACCAATTGATGTTTCCCTTGCACATTGATGTTTCTTTCTCTCTCTTTCTCCCCTCCTTCCCCTTTCTAAAAATAAAAAATCTTTAAATAAATATACATAAATAAACACATAAATAAATATTGAATAGGTATATAAATTCCAGCTTAACTTCTTTGTGAGTGTGAACTATATTACAAATGTAAAAGAGCTTTTTCAAATAATCACCATAATAGGACAGGGACTGAACTAAGTGGCTCTTGCTGATGAGAAAATCATGCTGATCACACACTTATGGCAAGAATCACTTGAGAGGAAAAAAAGTATAAGGTATAAAAATGGCCACAAGGCCTGTGGACTGTTAGCTTCTGTAATTCTTTTGTACTTCCTTTCTGTGTGTGTAAAACTTTTCCATTTTCAAGTAGGAGTCCATATTTAGTGCCCCAGGAATAATGTGTGTGAAAGTAGACTGTCAAATGGATAGATATAGATTCATTTGCCTATATGGACCACACCACTGTTTTTCAAGCTGAAGGCAGGATTTGTTAAGTGTGAAATGAATTTATAGCTTCTTTCTTTTAAATCCTCACCCGAAGATATGTTTATTAATTTGAGAGAGAGAGGGAGATAGGGAGAGAGGGAGGAGAAAGAGTGAGGGAGAGAGGACAGAGAAGGAAAAAGACACATCAATGTGAGAGAAACATCAATTGGCTGCTTCCCACATGTACCCACAACCCAGGTATGTGCCCTGACCTGGGATCGAATCCACAACCTTTCAGGACCCAACCAACTAAGCCACCCAGCCAGGGTGAATTTAGTAGCCTTTGACAAGTATTAACAACAACAACAACAAAATCAGAGGTGCTTTGTAAGCAGTAAAGGAATCTCTGTATAAAGGGGATATCAAGAAACTTCATTCTAAAAGGCAGTTCTTAGACTTCCGGCCAAGATGGAGGTGTAGGGGGACACACTGTGCCTCCTCTCACAACCAAAATTAAGGA
The DNA here is from genome assembly GCA_004027475.1 of Anoura caudifer. NCBI lineage: Eukaryota > Metazoa > Chordata > Mammalia > Chiroptera > Phyllostomidae > Anoura > Anoura caudifer. The sequence goes on from PVKU01005801.1 coordinate 100,725, forward strand.
CAACAAAGATTTAGAAACAAGAAAACAACCAGAACTGATAGAAAATTGAACTGTACAGAAGTCCAAGGACCATTCCTCCAGACCGGTAAGAGGGGCAGAGTCACGGCAGGAAAAAGTGGAGGTGCGGACCGGGTGTACAGGCAGCAGCGGTTGGCAGATCCCAGGTGCACAGGCGGTGGCTAATAGACCCCAGGCATGGGGTGGCAACTGTGCAGACCCAGTGAGGCTACACAAGGCGGCTGGCTGATGAGGTGGTCCCACATTCATGCACAGATAATCCAGGTGAAGGGGAAGTGGGAGAAGGGACTGGAATCCGAGAGCCGATAGAAAGCAGAACAAGCACCATTGTTCCCTCTTGGACCCCACCCCCACATACAGCATCACTACCCAGCGACTGGGCTGCTCAGCCCTGGGGAACACCTAAGGCTCCACCCCTCACTATGTAACAGCTGTGACCAAACAAACAAACAAACAAAAATGGCTCAAATGGGAGAACAAATCAAAGTCCCAGAGACAATTCATCTAAGTGACCAAGAGATAGCCAACCTATCAGATGCACAGTTCAAAGCCCTGGTGATCAGGATGCTCATAGAACTGGTTGATTTTGCTCACAAATTAGATGAAAAAATGAAGGCTACAATTGTGAAATGAAGGAAAACACACAGGGAACCAATAGAGATGGGAGGAAAACTGGGACTCAAATCAATGGAGTGGACCAGAAAGAAGGAAGCAACAACCAAACAGAAAAGGATGAAGAAACAAGAATTAAAAAAAATGAGGAGAGGCTTAGGAACATCCAGGATATCTTTAAACGTCCCAACATCTGAATTATATGGGCACTGGAAGGGGAAGAGGAAGAGCAACAAGTGGAAAACTTATTTGAACAAATAATAAAGGAGAACTTCCCCAATCTGGCAAAGGAAATAGACTTCCAGGAAGTCCAGAAAGCTCAGAGAATCCCAAAGAAGGTGGACCCAAGGAGGAACACACCAAGGCACATCATCATTACATTACCCAAGATTAAAATGAAGGAGAAAATTCTAGAAGCAGCAAGGGATAAGGGGACAGTCACCTACAAAGGAGTTCCAATCAGACTGTCAGTGGATTTCTCAAAAGAGACCTTACAGGCAAGAAGGGGCTGGAAAGAGGTATTCCAAGTCATGAAAGTCAAGGACCTACATCCAAGATTGCTGTATCCAGCAAAGCTGTCATTTAGAATGGAAGGGCAGATAAAGTGCTTCTCAGATAAGGTCAAGTTAAAGAGTTCATCATCACCAAGTCCTTATTATATGAAATGTTAAAGGGACTTATCTAAGAAAAAGAAGATAAAAAATAAGACAGTATAAAGACAGCAAACTCACAGATATTAACAACCACACCTAACACAAAAGTGAACTAAGCAAACAGCTAGAATAGGAACAGAACCACAGAAATGGAGATCACATGGAGGGTTAGCAACAAGGGAGTGGGAGGAGAGAGGGAGAAAAGGTACAGAGAATAAATAGCATAGATAGTAGTAGAAAACAGACAGGGGGAGGGCAAGAATAGTGTGGGAAATGTAGAAGCTAAAGAACTTATGACACATGGACATGAACTAAAGGGTGGGAATGTGGGTGGGAGGGGGTGTGCAGGATGGAGGGGGATGATGGGGGAGAAATGGGACAATTGTAATAGCATAATCAATAAATATATTTAAAAAAATAAAAGGCAGTTCTTTTAGACAGTATGATTCACTACTAAAGGCTACAGAAAATTCAGGGGGGAATGATAATTAATTTGGTTAAAAGTGAAAAGCTAAGCTTTCATTAGGTGTGCTTTAATGGATATATATCTACATAGATCCAAAGACACCTAATAAATTTAGACACTCCTCGGTGGGATAAACTGTTCTGGATGATGCCTTCATCTCACATTTTTTTTATTACCACTCTTTAAGGGTCTCAGAGAACTGTGGAAAAAGGTCCGTGTTAACCATCATTCATTCAATAAACATTTATAGCACACCTGCCTTCTTCTAAGTCTGTTCTATATACTAAGGATATAGCAATAAGAAAAACAGAATTTTTCTTCTCCTGAGATTATAATCCAGTGAGAATATAGTAAGATAAACAAAAATAAATGTTAATATGGTTAAGTGGTGATCAGTGCTTAGACACCAACTAAGACAGGGTAAGGGAAGGGAGTGGAGGAAGAAAGTATTCTGAACAGAGGGGTCATGGGAGGCCATTCGTATGAGGTTAACATTTGAGAAAAGCCCTATATTAAGTAAGGGAGAGGTGGAGAGAATGACAAGGGGGAAAAATGCTCCTGACAGAAAGAACAAGTACAGGGTTATGAGGTAGGGGCATGCTTGGCAGAGCAAAGAGGCAAAACTAGATGGAATTAGTCTACAGACTAATGAGGCAGAAAGTGGCAGGTCACATTTACAGAAGGATGGGGGAGAGGGAGCAGCAGCCACGGGGAATGGGATAAGCCACTGGAAGTACTTGGATTTTACTCTGAATCAAATAGGGAGCTAGTAGAGGTTCTGAGCAGAGGACTGACAAGATCTGACAAACATTCGCATGAATCACTCCAAGTGGAGGACTGATTGTAAAAGGGCAAGACAGAGAGTGAGGAGGATGACAAGATGGCTGCAGTAATCCACAGACTAGGCACTGCCTTAGACCAGCGTCATGGCGGCGGAGGTGAACAGCTCTCACCTGAGGAGCTTTGGCTCTGGGGTGCTGTCCTTAGCACCCAAAGCTTTCCTTTTCTCTCTAACTGGGGGATTACATCTGCTGCGAAGGACTGATGCCCTGGGAAGAGGCAAGGATAAACATTAAAAATTAATACATTAAAGGTCAAAATCACTAAAAAATGTGATTTCTCATTGCACCACCATCAGAACATCAAAATGAGTGTTTTCCAAACTGTTAATTATGACCCATCAGAGGAGATACATTTTATGCAAAATCCCCAGGATACGTAGACATAAGTATAAATTACAGGGGAAAACATCTATTTGATAATATACTAAAAAGTGTTGAACTGTATACTCTCAATGGGTGAATCATATTGTACAGTAAGGTGTGTGTGTGTGTATATATTATAGCTCAATAAAACTGTTAAAATGTTTTAAAATAATATCTGTTTCCATCACAGCCTCTCCACCATTTCTCATACCGGTCCTGGCAACAGGCTGCAGGTTTGCCCAGGTGCAGTTACTGCCAGGGGCTCTGACACTTTCTCCCCTATTTTACTTCATTAAAAAATGCTGGCACAGTTTCCTAATGGGTGTCACCACCCACTCACTGGAGATGACCACAGTTTGAGAAAGGCCAAAAACATGTAACAGCTGCACTGCCAACTGACAGTCCATTTACAAAACACACTTTAGCTGGGGGAGGAGGACCAGAAAAATGCCATCACTGTGTCTCTTGCTGCTTAGAAAACAGGAAACCTGAGCTTCACCAACGTTCTGCACAGCCAAGGACGCAAACACCGCAGGGGACTGAGGTTCAGTCTCAGAGCGTCTGCCCTCACCCACTGAGACCAGGTTCCGGAAGTTCTCCAGCATCACGTCTCGGTACAGCTTCCTCTGGGGCAGGTCCAGCAGCCCCAGCTCCTCCTCAGTGAAGACCACAGCCACGTCCTTGAAGGTCACGGCCTCCTACAACACCAAACACAGGCCACCTCAATCTCGGAACCAGCCTCTGCTGGGAGAAAACAACACTGAGAAGGGTGTAAAGAATGTGTACAAAGTGGTTCTGGATTCTAAGAGACCAGAGTCAATTTTACCATAATATAGTTACACATTCCAAATAATACATATTATGTTTTAGTTTTTTCTTTTCATAATATATGCTGGAAAAAAACCTACAATTTTTCACATGGATATTAGCTCCCTAATTATTTTCTTTGGATGTTTTAAGAAGTGAAATTATAATGTCAAAGAATACGCAACTTCAAAATTATGTACAATGGCAGACTTTCTTTTCAATTTTCCCCTATTTTATCCTACTTTGAACAGAATATAAGCATTCCTGATTCTGCATACCATATACAACATTGGATACAACCAATGTTTTTAAGTCCTGGGTAAAAAACAACTTATTTTGGTTATTTGCACTTATTTGGTAATCAATAGGCTCATCATATTTTCATATATTTACTGGCCATCTTTATACCTTTTCTTAAGTCCCTGTTCTTGTTCTTTGCTCATACTCCAATTGGTTTTTTTATCTTATGACTCTAAAATTTCTATTAGAGATTTTAAGTTTTGTTTCTTTAGCATACATATCATAAACATTTTCACTCACATTTTGCTATTAGTCTTGCATAGCTTTGCATACAGCATGAGTTTTCACCCTTGACACAACCGACATTTGGGGCCAGATAATTCTTCATCTCCTCAATTCATCAATGAGGAGCAAGACCTCATTGGGCTGGTGGTCGCCCTGGGGTATCCCCTGCATAGGGCCATCGTGGCTCTGCAGAAAACGGGACAGCAGAGACTGAGCCAGTTTCTCAGCAACTTTAGCACCTGTGACCAGCTGCTGAGGAGGGCCTGGGGAAGGAGGCCATGGAAATGTGCCAGTTCTCTGAGAGCCAGGCAAGGCAGTTCCTGCGCCTGTGGGAACAGTTCAGAGACATGGGCTTCCAGCAGTACTGGATCAGGGAGGTGCTGCTGGTCCACAGCAACTGCCAGGAGCAAGCGCTGGAGGAGCTGCTGGCCAGTACCCAGTGACCACTGGGGCACCCTGCAATGCCTGGGGATGCCCTGTGCTAAACCCGGCAACCCATTCTAACTGTAGACCACATAAGAATAACAAAGTGATGCACACTTGTAAAAATGCAGACAATGCCAAGGGTGGGAGCAGACACTATAGGGGAGGCAAAACTTTACCTGCTAGGTTTTCAGCTGGACCAGTTAACAACAGCAAAACAGTTTATTAATACACGCAGCACACATCATGTGGGAGAAACCTCAATGAAAAGTAACTCAAAGGAGCAGGTTAGAACTCTGGCTTATATAGTATCAACAAAGAACAACTTTGTAGAGAAATAACAGACAAAGGAAATTAGTTTTAGGTTTCCAAAGATGGCAAACTGCTGGAAGGGAAATATACGGGAGGGAACTAATGGAGTAAGGATTGTCTGCAGATTCCTCTGATGCATCTCTGGGAGGATAAGAACTATCTCAAGAAAAGGAGAATTTATATTCTGCCTTTAGACAGAAAAGGAAGAAGGGCAGGGAGAGCTTTTCCTGCATTTGCTGCTTCTTAATTGTCTTGAGCTCAAAATAGTTTTTATGTCAAAGAGGCACATTTTGGAGTGACATCCTGGTTTCCCTCAACACCAAAACTATCAGCTAGAGTTGAGAGTGGCTGCCTGGGGGGAGGGGCAGATGGGAAGGACATGGACAAGGAGCTATGTCTTCTCATACAAGCTTTATAAAACTACCTTTACTAGACTCTTTAAACTGACTGCATTAATAACTTTGATTTTAAGAAACTTTAAAGAATAAAAAAGGCATAATAATATTCTCTCTGTGTGACGTTTCGGTTCGGGCCTGCTGCACCATGCTGCACTGAGATATCCTACCCACAAAACACCATGTTTCCACACACCAAACGCTTTTTTTCAATTTGGAGTTCCTAAACATTAAGAAGAAAGAATGGCAAACTCTTCTAAATTCACTTTTGAGGAAAATGGTCATAATAGGAAAAGTCTTATTACAATGCTCATTAAAACAGTAAAAATTCTAAACTACCTAAATGTCCATGAATGGGAAAAACTTATGAGACACACACACAGAGTATATCAATTCAAGGGAATATATGTAGCCATTAAAAATGTAGGGTATAGCCCTGGCTGGTGAGGCTCAGTGGATTGAGTGCCGCCTGCGAACCAAAGGATTGCTGGTTTGATTCCCAGTCAGGGCACATGCCTGGGTTGCAGGCCAGGTCCACAGTAGGGGGCACACAAGAGGCAACTACACACTGATGTTTTTTTCCCTCTCTTTCTCCTTCCTTCCCCTTTCTTTAAAAATAAATAAAAAAATCTTTTAATAAAAAGAGATAAAGAAAAATGTAGCATATATAATATTAATCAGAAAAGGCATAATTTGAGAATTTAAGTGACAGAAAAATTACAAATACAAAGTTAGTGATGCATGTGAAGAAAAGAACATGGAAAAATGAAAACAGATGTTTTGCAAGGAAAACAGTAGTAAAGTAGGAGATTTATTTTTCAATGCAACTGAGAGGGTCCCACATGTCTACTGTTCTCTTTAATCCTGCCCCAGAAAAAGAAATAGGATGTGTCTCTTCATGGAGAAATGAGATGACAATTCAAAACCTAGACAGGAATGCCCAACTCACCTGGAACTTGGTCATTTTGTCTTCCTTCTTTTGGGGAAGGCCTGAGTCTTGGGAAGACACAAGGGGGAAGGTGAAAAAAAGTCATTAGATTCTGGCCAAGGATGTCACTAACCCACATGACTGATTTACATGAAAAAGCAATGGTGCCCCTTCCCTGGGGGGAGTGGGGGGGTTTGATGAGCAGAGCATGGACTGAGTTCCAGACCCCCGCCCCAGCCAAGAGCCCCTGCGCAGGCCCGACGTACCACACATGGTGTCCCTAAAACAAGTTCATGAAGCTCTCTGGGTACAGAATCTGAACCTGGGGAGAGTGGAAATTGAGAGTCAAGCGCCCACATTAAGAGAGCAATCTCTGGGGCCAAATGTCACAGCTACTTATTAGCTGTGAAATATTGGGTAAATTATTAATAGCTTCATGCCTTGATTGTCTCATCTGTAGAATGGAGGGATTCAGAGCCCCTAGCTCATATGACTGTTGGAAGAATAGAGTGAGTGGGCAGAAAGCTAAAAGAACACCTTCAGGTACCTCATCAGAAGGAGCAGAAAAGCAAGTAATATTCACGAACATAAAACCTGGCCTCATACATGGTTCCTATCAACAGAGCCTTTAGAGGCTGTTGCTCTGTTGTATGAAAATCACCTTTAACCCCTGAAACATGTTATTCTCTCTGGTTTTTCATACTTATCTTGATGCCTTTGCAATAATATTTAAGATTATGTAGACAATTTTCTTGTAAAAAATATATATAAGAAAACTTACCATTTTGACCATTTAGTTGTATATTCATTCATTCAGTGCATTCATATTGTGCACCCATCACCATCACCCATCTGCAGAAAGTTCTCACCATCCTGCCCTGAAGCACTGTGCTCATCAAACAATAACTCTCCACCCCGCTCCCCTCAGCTCCTGCTGAACACTATCTTTTCTCTGTGAATTTGACTAGGTGGGTGACTGTTTTTAAAAAGCTGTTAAGTCCTTGCCAAATTTACATTAAAAGTAGGGCCTTAAAAAGAGTCTCATGGAGCCCTGGCTGGTGTGGCTCAGTGGATTGAGCACCAGCCTGCAAACCAAAGGGTTTCGGGTTTGATTCCCAGTCAGGGCACATGCCTGGGTTGCGGGCCAGGTCCTAGTAGGGGGCACGTGAGACGCAACTACAGATTGATGTTTTTTCTCCCTCTCCCCCTCCCTTCTCCTCTAAAAAATAAATACATAAAATTTTAAAAAAATAATTTAGAAAAAAAGACCATCATGGAGATGAAGAGAAATGAAAAACCTGTGACTCTGAAGGATTTATTTAACCATAAGCTAGGTAATCAGTCAGTATGTCATTTAAATGAGCAAGCTATAGCAATCATAGTCATGACAAAAATAAGTAACAAAAATGTGAATGTTTAACATAAAATAAGCACTAAGGACATGCTGGGGACCTTGTGAAGCTTTTGGCATTGTTTCATGAAGGTACCTCCCACGTACCTGGGAAGAAGCTACTGTTTGGCCCGTTGTGTGACTCTGGCCCAATCGCCTGCACCTCGAGGCCTATCCTTGGCTGTAATAAGGGGATAAAAACAGAATGTCGGTCCCAGGATTATTGTGGGGAACGAATGAGCTAATTCATGCGATGCCGCTGGCACTGCACCTGGCATTTTAGGATGTTCTCAATCAATGAGGATGAGGACTGTTGTTCCCACTTCACAGACAGGGAAGCTGAGGCTCTCACGGCAGGGCCGGTACTCTGGATCCCGTCTCTCTGTTGCTTCTAAAGACAAATATAAGCAGATGGGAGTTCAAGGGATCACCAGAAAAGAAAAGAAAGTTTGAGAGCTAGGGATAAAGGAGAGACAGAAACAGGGAGAGGACGTGAAGCTAAAGAAGCTGCTTCAGGGAGAAGAGGAAGGAGCTGCGAGGCTGTAGGCCCTGCAGCGAGACCACTGGTCTTCGAATACCGGCATCTCCCACTTGCTAGTCCTGTGTGCCTCGATGTCCGATCTGAATGTTGGGGATAATAACAATAATCACCACCATGTCATAAAACTGCACGGGGAGGTTAGTCAGCCCAGGTGACTACACATAAAACATTTGGAACAGTGTCCAGCAGTTTAAACATTCACTCGCAGTCACCCATATGGCTGCTTTACAGAGTCAAGGCCTCCCTTTCTCAGGGAGGCTGCGGCCACACAGTTTGATGAGCAGAGTGCAGCTGGAGTCCAGATACCCGCACCCCTTCCTCCTGGAGACCCCACACAATGAGGGCCCCGCCCAACCACACTCGGTGGCTCTGACTCAAGTTCTCCTTGTAGCTCTCAGGGTAAAAATCTGATTGGGAGGTTCGGGGGCAGGGGGGGCGGGGTGGGAAGGGTGGGAATGAGAGTAAGATGCTCAAGATAAGAGATTATCATTAGTTAACTATTGTTTAATTATTTATTAGTTAATTATGATTAGTCATTCGACTTCAGATAGAAGAACCCTAGTATGGAAAAGGGCAATGTCAAACTTTCCAGTCTTGGAAGAAATACCCTTGGAATTTGTAACTCACTTTGCTCTGGCTCTACATTTGCCCAGCGACTTCCGCTCAGTAAGAGTGATTTGCAGGGAGATCTTTCCATCACCTCTGGGGGAAAGGGGATAATTAGTAAATCAATGGTCTCCCTTGTGATTGCTTCCTCAGCGTTATGGCCCCAGCACCTAAAACAGTACCTGTAACACAGTAATCGCACCGCAGTGTCCTGAGGAATGAACCCTCCGTCAGGCAGAGGCACGTGGGGAGCCTAGATGAACTGAGATAAGGTCTGAGTTGTAACATCTGAGGCTGATCCTAGTCGGGAGGACTTGGAGAGCAGGGCTTTTATCTCTAAGTTTTTCCTCTGGGTCTTTCACCACATTTGCTGTCCTTGGGCAAGATCAAGATCATCTTTAGAAGGAAAAGAGCCTAAAGATTTTTAAAAATACCATTTTTAAAACATGTCTACATGGAATCCTGTTGCAAAATCCACAGAATGGGTCTGTCAAAATATCAAGAACAATTATTTCATTACCTGCATAATTAGCACTGGACAGGCTAACTTATTTTTCCTTTTATCCTCATCTGAGGACCTTTTTCTTTTTCACTGCTTTTAGAGAGAAAGGGAGAGACAGAAACATTGATACACATCCAGACCAGGGACCAACACCGGGATCAGATATTTGGGGATCATATGTGTCCAGACTGGGGGTCACAGGTGCCCACGTCCAGGCTGGGAATCGCACCGGCAATCTCAGTTATGGGACGAAGCTAAAACCAACTGAGCAACACTGACTGGGGCCAGGCTAACATTAATTCTTCATTAAGTACATCTATTAATTTGTTGAACACTTAGGGAAATCTTATTAAAAGAGATACAATTACCCAGTCTCCTACTTATAGTATACATGCCAAATAGCGGAGGTGTGACCAGGGTCCTCTCAAGGCACAAGGTCAGGGCCTCAGGGCCTGCACTCGCGTGGAGCGGGTTCTACATAAAGGCAGCTTGATCTGCTCCGGGGAGGATGACTGAGTTCTATCAGCCAAAGAGAAGCAGAATTACTGAAAAACTGTGAGAGAACCAATGTTGCAACATAAGTGAGGACAAACAGGCAGAAAAGGGCAGCAGGAAGGCAGGATTCAAACCACGATGGTATGAAAGTCCCAGTTATATCCATAGGGTAGCAGGAAAGCAGCAAAGGACTTGAGGAGGGGAGAGTAAGATTACTTTCATGTTGGAAACAGATTCCTCTCCCAGCAGACCGGAGATCTGAGGGGGAAGAGGCCGGGGCCAGGGAGACTGTTGGCAAAGAGCCGGCCACACCAAGAACCCCACCGTGCTAGCTTCGCAGCACAAGTGCTGAAACCGAAACCATACAGAGAAGATTAGCATGGCCCCTGTGCAGGAGTGACACAGTCCAGGAAGCATCCATGCTTGTGACTGTCGCCAGTTTTAGGAACACAGGCTCAAACAAAGATCGGCTCTAGAAGGAAAGGATGGGAACAGCCTGTGGCAAGGCTGTTAATGAACTGAGAAACCATTTTTGGATGGAGATCACACCTCTGTTAAATAGAATACCTCAACTTTGTTTCTTTTGGAGAGAAATAATAGTTTTAAGGGTTTTCCCCCACTAATTACCTAAAAGCAAGTCCCAAAGGCTGATGTCTGTTATGGAGCAAAGGGTTAGTACTGTATGGTATGTTTTTCAATGTTTTTCTTTTTATCAGTTATTTTGCATTTAAAGAGAAGATAGTTAATGTTTGAAATAATATCTGAAAATTAAAAATAAAATTAAATTAAAAGAATTACTTCCTTCTAAATTCAAAACAGGCAAAGACCCTGACCTCACGGTGTTGATATTATAATGGGGAACAAAGATGATAACAAACCAGTGACACAGTGAGAGGCGCTGTGAACTGTAAGGCAGGCTGAGACACATAAGGAGGGGCTGTTACAGATGAAGTTTTTGTCATGGAAGGCCGCTCTTACATCTAGGCAGAGACCTGAATCAAGGGAGAAAACGCCATCCTGATATCTGATATCGAAGGCAGTGTGATTTAGCCAGAGAGAATCAGGAAATATTTTTTGTAAAAAATGAAAAGCCTGTTCTTTCTACCAAGCCTTCTCAGACTGTAATGATCTGAATCAACTAGAGACCCTCTGAAGATACAGCTGCTTGCCCTGGCTGGTGTGGCTTGGTGGACTGAGCACCAGCCTGTGAACCAAAGGGTCACTGGTTCGATTCCCACTCAGGGCACATGCCTGGGTTGCAGGCCAGGTCCACAGTAGAGGGTGCGTCAGAGGCAACCACACATTGATGTTTCTCTCCCTCTCTTTCTCCTTCCCTTCTCCTCTCCCTAAAAAAATAAAAAATAAAAAGATACAGCTGCCTATGTCTTACCCCCCAAAATTCTAAATCAGAAGCTCCATTTGTGTCCCAGGTGATGTTGATGTTGTTGGTGTCTGATCACACCTGGGTAAAATCGACCAAAAGCAGCCCTATAAGTTCAGCCAGACTTTGGGCTTTTCACCTCCAACTGTTCTACTAACCCTGACAGACTGCCCTATTGCCCAAGGGGAAAAAAAATCAAAGGGTGAACACAAATTACAAGTTCCTCTTCCTCTCTGATGCTAATAAAAAGGATTAGAATCAAGGTTTGTTAGGATCAGAGGGGGTACCAAAACCAACTCTAACCACCTAATTTACCCACAAGGAAACCTGGGCCAGTCACAAAATACTCCCAATAATAATTACAGTAGCTGATATTCACAGCAGCAGACTTGCTACCTACCAGGGCACCATTGACATCAATGCCTGACATGTAGCATGTTATTTGATCTTCCTAACAATTCTAAAGATTGAGACAATAATTATCCTCCTTCCTAAACAGGGTGAATAGGAGGTGATCAGAACAGCATCGAAATCACCCAAAAAGCTAACAGAGCTCCATGCACTGAAACAGTGAAAGGCCTGAGTCTTTCTATTCGTTACCAAGTCCCCAGGAGATTCTGTCATGACCGAAGCTGGAGAACCACGCACTACCCTGTTGGGCCTCTCCAGGAGTTATGTGAACCGCCCAGGAAGCCAGGGGCGGGGCTGGGCCTGGCACTCAGGCCTCCTGATTGCCTGCTTCTCTCCACTGTAAGATGCCCTTGGAGACATAAGAGGCAAGAGTGACTTGTAAATGCCCCTGGAGGCAAATCCTCAGAGTGAAAAGGGAGGCTTCCATTTCTGCTGTCCCAACAGAAATATAATGCAAGCTACCTGTGTCATTTAAATGTTTCTGGTAGGCACATTGACTTGGGGTGGTGAACACACAATAAAATATACAGATGATGTATTATAGAACTGTACACCTGAAACCTGTATAATTTATTAACTAATGTCACCTCAATGAATTCAATAAAAAATGTAAAAATAAGTCAGCTTAATTGTAATGATAAATTTTATTTAACCCAATATATCTAAAATATTACTTCAACTTATAATCATTATAAAAATTATTGACATAGTTTACATTCCTTTTTCATACTAAGTCTTTGAAATCCATTGTGTGTTTTAATTAGCACTAGCCACATTTCAAGCGCTCAAAAGTCATATGTCGCTAATGGTTACAATATGAGATAGCACAGACTTAGACCTTTTCAAAGCAGAAGGGACGATACAAACATCCCCCAGGGATTCTCTAAGTTTGTAAGACAGCAAGTTAGTTTTAGGTTTGAAGAATGGTTATCACAGAAGCTATTTACCTTTGCTAAACTGTATGTTGGAACTGAAGTACCAAAGCAGAAAGTCGGGGAGAAAAGAATGCCTTCAAATATTTTTTTTGTCCTTTCACTAATTTGCAACATTTTTCATGTTGTATACTCATCTATAACAGAAAAAGGACAACTCTAGTCTGTAATACATAGAGGATCTACTATGTGCCAGACATATTTCAAGCATTTTACGTATCATCTCTCACTTTTTTTTTTTTAGATTCTATTTATTCATTTTTAGAGAGGGAGGAAGGGAAGGAGAAAGGGAGGGAAAGAAATAGTCTGTGGTTGCCTCTCGTGCACCCTGTACTGGAGACCTGGCCCAGAACCCAGGCCTGTGCCCTGACTGGGAATTGAACTGGAGACCCTTTGGTTCGCAGCCCGTGCTCAATCCACTGTGCTTCATGAATCTTGGCTCATCTCTCTTAACCTTCACAAAAACTTCAGGACATAGGTATTGCTATTACTCCTACTCGACAGGTAAGACGATGGAAGCACAAAGAAGTTAAGTAACCTGCCCAGTGTTGTCCAGGCACAGAGCACCAGAGCTAGGCTTCAAATCTAGCTGCTGACCTTTGATCCTGGCTCTGTGCCTTGCCAACTATGCCTCCAGGTCATTTATTCAATTTTCTGTGCCTGTTTCTTCATTTTAAAATGAGACTCACACTAGCACTGTTATTAAAAGAAAAGAAAATGAGCCCTGGCTGGTGTGGCTCAGTGGATTGAGGGCTGGCCTGTGAACCAAAAGGTCACTGGTTCGATTCCTGGTCAGGGCACATGCCTGGGTTGAGTGCCAATTGGTGTTATCTCTCACACATTGATGTTTCTCTCTCTCTCTTTCTCTTTCCTATCCCCTCTGTCTATAAATAAATAAATAAATAAATAAAATCTTTAAAAAAATGAGTTAGTACAGGAGAGCATTAGAAATTCTCTGAGTCATACGAGGGGCCTGACATATGTGAACCATTCTCACCATCCCCAATCTGGCCCCCACGCAATAAACACAAAATCAAACATGAACATGAAGTGTCTCTAAGGGGATTTGTTTTAGATCATGACAATATTGTGCGTAAGTGTGCACCAACTTTTAAATACTCAGAAAGTTGGTAGATTCTACAACCCACCAAAAGTAAAATAAAAGATAAAGAATGTGGATATCGAGTATCTTTCTTTTCTGTTCTCTAATCCCAGGCTGTAGCACCCTTTTGGACGGCTACCTGAATCATGCTTACTCACTGGGTAACTAATTCCTCTCTGCTACCCTCGAGCTGGGTACTCTAAGAAAAATATGACAAGGTCCATGAAACAGGTCCCTGCAGCCTAACAGGAGAGAGAGAAGAAACTGAGAGTTAATATGCAAGAATAACTCCTAAGGACCAAAAAAAAAAAAAAAAAAAAAAGCATCATCTTCCTTCCCTGAGTCTTTCTAACTTTGTCATACAAGTAACATTGCTAAGAGCAGAAACTTTAGAGTTGCAGTTAACATCTGTCATGGGTTGAATGCCTCAAAACTCATCTGTTGAAGCCCTAACCCACAGTACTTCAGAATGTGATTGTATTTGGAGGTAGGGCATTTAAAGAGGTGATTAAGTTAAAATGAGAACAATAGGGTGGGACCTAATCTAATCTGACTGATGTCCTTACAAAAGGAGATCTGGATGCACAGAGGGACGGGAGGAGCATGCAACCCACAGAGGAAGGACCATGTGAGAGCACCGTAAGAAGGCGGCCATGTGCAGGCCAAGGAGAGGGGCCTCAGAAGAAACTAAAGCTGCTGACTTCTGTATTTTGGACTTTCAGCTCCAAAACTGTGAGAAAATGAATTTCTGTTGTGTAAGCCACCCAGTCTGTTCTATTTTCTTACAGCAGCTCTAGCAAACTAACACAATCTCTCCTCCCTTGGTCATCATATATAAAGAATTTATGGTAATTTTTAAGTCCTACTGACTTTGACATTTCCTTTAAAATACTAGGGAGGGAGAAATGTGTACATGGGAAGAAGAAAAAGCAACAAGATTAGCAAGGATTGAAGCAGGGTGATGTTATATAGAAGTTCATTACGCTATACTTTCGGTGTGTTTGGACATTTCCATAGTAAAAAGTTCAGAGGTTAACTATAAACAGTGTGCTAACAATTTCATAAAAAATAATATATATATATATATATACACATTTTAAAAGTACTAAATGGTCATGTATTTTAAAAGTTAATAATTGTCTATATTCTAGCATTTGGGTAATTCTTTATTTTTTGAAAAAATTATTTATTTTTAGAGAGAGGGGAAGGGAGGGAGAAAGAAAGAAAAAAAACATCAATGTGTGGTTGCCTCTCGAGCACTGGAACCTGGCCCACAACCCAGGCATGTGCCCCAACTGGGAATCAAACCAGTGACCCTTTCACAGCTGGTGCTCAATCCACTGAGCCATATCAGCCAGCGCATTCTATGGGTAATTCTTAATGTTTTTCTTTATTTCCGTATTATCTGAATTCATTACAATGAGTGTGCATTTTTTACCATAATCCAAATATGGACTACAAATATTATCACAAATCACATTAAGTGCCTTCAAAAATTTATAAGTAAGTCCAAACTCACATACCCTACTTTCAAACTCCTCTAAAATAAAATTCTAACCTACCTCCACAATTTGATCCCAAATGACTACTTTGCGGCCAGTTTCCTATGGTTGAATATTTCTGTAGATTGTTTTTCTATTTTGTTTCCTAATTCCAATTTTGGGATTTGAAACTGTGGGACCAAGGATATACAAAGATTTATGGAATACGAGCCCTAGATGCAAATCCTACTGCTCTCTTCAGCAGTGTGATGGTTAAGTCACTGCTCGCGCTCTCTCTCTCTCTCTATTTTCTTGTCTGCAAAGTAGAGGTCATTCACTTCACAGTGTCTTGTGACGGTTAAATACATTACTTTTTATAAAGCCCTGAGAATGATATTTGGCACTCAATGTTTAATTATTATGCCTAGCACTCATGTCCCGTATATGTTCCACATATTGTCACAATTATTTAACAATAAACGAATACCTTCGTAACAGAAACATTTGCTAATGAATAAATGTTCTTCTACCACTTGGAACAGACAAGGAAGAGGAATGCTAAGTCCTGCGGCAGTGGGACGGCGCTGCCCGGGACCCCGGGCTCACACCCCTCCTTTCTACAGCCCCCTTTCAGAACTCAGGGCTGGGCAAGGAAAGGAGGCTGGCATTTACCACGATCCTGTGTCACCCTGGAAACACCAGGGGATATCTGTGACTCACTCTTTCTTAAAAACAGGTCATAAGTAGCCCGGGCATAGCCTGCTTTTCTGCCGGCATCAGAAAGAGCCAGTGGAACTTCGAGGAACTTCCAGAAAAAGGGATACTTTTCTGATTACAATACTAATGTTAACAGTTCACGCCTTGCCAGATGCCTGAACTGTCAAAACATTTTGCTTGTACTATACCACTGATTCGCAAAACAAATACAAACTTTGTACTATCATCCTCTTTTACAGTAAAGGAAACTGAGGCATAGAGAGATTAAAGTTCTCATCCGGTGTTATATGGCTGGATAGTGACAAGAGTGTGGAAGGGGTGGAGGAAGGCGGGTTAGCAGCGGACAGCCGGGGAGACCCTCAAATCCTAGGTGACTCCGGTAGGCCCCTAACCTGGGTACTCGCGAAACGCCCCAAACGCAGGGGCTCGGGCCAGGGGAAGGCAAGCGCCCGCCCCGCCGCGCCCGGCCCTTCAAACCCACTCTCTGCCTCGGACCGCGGCTTTTCTTCTGGGATCGGGGGCTGGCCCGGCTGATCCCACGACCAGGTCAGAAAACTTGAAAGAGGCGGTGGGATCACGGGGCTCACTCACCTCCCGGAGAGAAACGGAGGCCGCAAGCTCAACCTCCTGCAGCGGAAGTTATCTTCTACTTTGCGGAGCTCATGGACTACATTTCCCGGCATCCCAGAGAAGAACAAGTTCAGCTGCCCCCGCCCCGCCCACCCACCGTCCGAGGCGGTAGTGCGGGCTCCAAAACCCACGGCCTGAATCAATTTTCTCGGAGTCCAGAAAACAGCAGGATTCGTATCTCCAGCCCCTGGTAGTCGAAATGCCTCCATACATGATAACACCTGACCATAAGCAATTATTTTCCCGTGGGAGCAAGTAACGCATCTGCGCTTTCCGGAGCCGAAGTGCTCCAATCCTGGGAAGCGACGGGACTACACACCCCAGAATCCTCTGTGGGGCCGAGCTTCCCACCAGTCTGAAAGTTTCCGTTTGAATTAGCAGGTGGAATGCAAATGAACTAGCCGATGTTTGTAGCTCGGGTAGCGTTTTCTTTTTCTCATTGTTCCTTTTAACAAGTGACAGAAGTTGGAAATATGGAAAATAATTATAAAGGAGTGCCATGTGTGAGCTAAAAATAGATAATCAAAGGCCGAACTACACTGAACAAGCCTTTTTTTTTAAAAAAAAATCACATCAAACAGGATGTGAACAGAAGCAACAAAATTCTTTGCTTTTGATTCGCTTTAGTTTTCTTGCATTGGCAGGGAATGGGAGAAAACATAGTATAGCAAAGGTCCATCCTATAGAATATCTTGAATAAAATTCTGCTTTGAGTTCAAATTAAGGAATCACATCACATAATTCTTGCACTTTTTACTGAAATATAATTGGCATATATAACATGTAATGTATACAACGCGCTGATTCAATACACTTATATATTACAATATGACAATCAACTCAGCAATAGCTAAGCCTTCTATCACTTCACCTAGTTTTAATTTAATTTCTTTTATTTTGTGGTGGGAACAATAAAGATTTAGTTTTTTAGCAATTCTGAACTTTATAATACTGTATTGTTGACTATCACCAGTATGTTGTAGATTAGCTCTCCAGGACTTATTTATCTCATAGTTCCAAAATTTTACTCTTAAAATATCCCCAATACTCTACATCTCAGCCTCTG